>CM076577.1:270797496-271082242 GCA_034641835.2 Pinus albicaulis | reverse complement strand
GCAGGTTTCGTTTTCTGGAGGATCGCTCTTGCCTGCAGCTGATCTGTCCGTTGGCTTTATTGCCTCAGTAAGCAGTGTTCGTGGATGGCCTCGTGACTGTCTCAGCGCCCCCAGCAAGGTTTGGTCCGGGTGATTGTTCTCCATGGAGGCCATTGGGGAGTCTGTCTCCCCTCCTCTGCCTCCGGAGGTGCAGGCATTCAAATCCTTAGTTGCATCTGGAACAAAGAGACCTCCCTCTGAGACTATGAAGAAGTTTGTGAAGAAGATGGATTCAATCCCAACAGTAGCTCTCCCCGAAGAAGATACATGCAGAGCTGCCCTGAATCTAGCTGAAAGAGGTCTCATAGGCCAGTTCACGGGCCTCTGGCCTTCGCCAAAATCGGTTGAGGAATGGACTCAAAGAAACTGGAAACCCCTCATTAAAGAGGGAGTCAAAAGCTATTTCGTGGGTAAGGGCTACTTTGTTTTTGTCTTCGAAAACCCAGATGATAAAGGATTAATTTTCAGAAACGGGCCTTATTTCATGGGCCCTCAGGGCTTATACCTAAACAAATGGTCCCCGGACTTTGACCCAACTCAGGACGTTCCTTCGGCTGTCCCGGTTTGGGTTCGGCTCCCACACCTGCCTCTCCATTGCTGGAATCACAAAACCCTGCAGATCATAGGAAATGCGTTGGGAAAATACATAGATCAAGCTGCTAGGAAGGATCAGTACTCATGTGCACGCATCTGTGTTGAAGTGGATCTGGAAGAAGGGTTACCAGAAGCAATCAAACTTACTGTAGCTGGGTGGACATATGTACAAGAGTTGGACTATGAGCAACTGCCTTTTAAATGCAGACACTGCCATGGCCACGGTCACTTTGCAAAACACTGCAAGAAGAAGGCGGAGGAACAAGGTGACAAACAAAATGGGGACCAATGGATCTTAGTGCAGAAAAACGTAAACACAAAAAAAGGTTCAGGAAAAGGCAATAAGAATGGAGAAACCAGCAGACCCAAAATAAATCAAGAAGAGGACGCAAATCCAAATGATATAGAAAGTGAACAGCAGATCCACCAAGTTAACTCAACGCAGGAGAATGAGGAGCAAGAAGAAACTACACCTCCAAACAAAGAGGGAGAGGAAGCCATCCAGAGAGAACCAAACCAAGATAGCCCAACAAACCTATCATATGCCGACATAGCCAGGGAAATGCGTTGGGAAATTACATAGATCAAGCTGCTAGGAAGGATCAGTATTCATGTGCACGCATCTGTGTTGAAGTAGATCTGGAAGAAGGGTTGCCAGAAGCAATTAAACTTACAGTAGCTGGGTGGACATATGTACAAGAGTTGGACTATGAGCAGCTGCCCTTCAAGTGCAGACACTGCCATGGCCATGGCCACTTTGCCAAACACTGCAAGAAGAAGGCGGAGGAACAAGGAGACAAACAAAATGGGGACCAATGGATATTAGTGCAGAAAAACTCAAACACAAAAAAAGGTTCAGGAAAAGGCAATAAGAATGGGGAAACCAGCAGGCCCAAAAGAAATCAAGAAGAGGACGCAAATCCAAATGGAACAGAAAGTGAACAGCAGATCCACCAAGTTATCCCAACGCAGGAGAATGAGGAGCAAGTAGAGACTACACCTCCAATCAAAGAGGGAGCGGAAGCTACCCAGAGAGAACCAAACCAAGACAGTCCGACAAACCTATCATATGCTGATATAGCCAGGAAAAAACCAAGTGAGAGCTCGGACACTTCGGAGGACGAAACCTTCGAGCGTCAAGCAAAAAAAGCAGGGAGGAAATCCAGAAAGGAAAAGAGGGAGGAGGAGGCAGAAAGGCTCAAAACGCAGGGAAGCCAGCCTACTATAGAAATGTCTATTGGGCGAAACACCAGACCTAGGCCATCCAAGGGAGGCCACAACCAACAAAACAATAAATAATGAAGCTAGTCTCTTGGAACTGTAGAGGACTGGGGAACCCCTCCAAAACTGAGGCTGTCAAAGACCTTCTGAAAGCTGAGCCCTCAGAAATTCTCATGCTCCAAGAGACAAAAATAGAAGGGCAAGCCCTTCTTGAGATCAGCAGATTAAAGTGGAATAAAAAAGCAGGAAAGGCAGTGAGTGCAAGGGGCACCTCCGGGGGCTTGGCCACTCTTTGGAACGAAGACCAATTTCAGCTGAACAACTCCCATGATACACAGCACTGGATCTTCACTGAATTGAAACACAAAGCAAGTAAGTTATCTTTCTCCCTTTTTAATCTTTATGTACCAGTCTCTTACACAGAAAAAAGAGAGTGCTGGAGCAGCCTCTCTAATTTCTTAGAAACTACTTCTCCCAGCAATATCATTATAGCAGGGGATCTAAACATAGTACTGAAAGTAAAAGAGAAGAGGGGGGGAATTAGTAGCAGAGACCCCTTGCTGCCAATAGTGGAGGAGCTCTCTCAGACTTGGGACCTGATGGACTTTAACCCAGCTCGAGGCATTTATACCTGGTCCAATAACCGAACAGGATTAGAACACATCTCAGCTAGATTAGATCGCTTTCTGGTGCAAAGTTCTATTATGATGAACAATAAAATTATCATTACAAAAATTTTGCCAAAACTTACCTCTGATCATAAACCAATTCAGCTCCTAATTGAAGAAGAAGAAGATCTTGGACCGATACCTTTCCGATTCAGCCCTCTGTGGATAGAGAGAGATGGTTTTTTAGACATTGTGAAAAAGGCATGGTCCAAACCTATCTCCGGATCCACAAGTTATGTTTGGGAGCAGAAGCTGAAAGAGACAAAGTATGCCTTGAAAGAATGGATCAAAAAGCCAACATATACTCCTCCGGAACAAAGAAAAGAGGCAGTACACACTTTACAAGAACTGCAAAATGACATGGAAGACAAAGATATTACAGCAGATTTGCTGGAAACAGAAACTCAAGTTCAACGAACAGCATATCAAGCCTTTCGAAGGGAAGAGGAATATTGGAGAATCAAGTCCAGAAGTTTGTGGTTGAAGGCGGGGGATCGGAATACTCCATTCTTCCATAGGCAGTACAGAGCAAGACTGTCAAGAAACCATATATCAGAAATCAAAACAGCAGATGGACAACTTTGCAAAGGATTCAAACAAGTCAAAGTAGCAGCAGAAGCTCACTTCAAAAGTCTTTACAATGCAGAAGTTCAGAACAATGAGGAGGAAACTGGGGATTTTCTTTCAAATATTCCTAATCTCATCAGCCCAGATGAAAATGCAAATCTATGCAGACCAATAACGGAGGAGGAAATCACAAATGTAATTTGGGCCATGGAGCCGGACAAGGCACCGGGACCTGATGGATTCACAATCCACTTCTTTCAAGCTTGCTGGCAGATAATAAAGGTAGACCTGCAGAAAATGATAAGAGGATGTATGGCAAAAGCAAAAATCGGTGGAGGAACCAATTCAACTTACTTAGCACTAATACCCAAAGACTCTAATCCGGAAAATTTTTCTAGATTCAGGCCTATTTCGTTGTGTAATGCTTCATATAAAATTCTGGCTAAGGTGTTAGCAAACAGACTTAAACCACTGTTAAATAGAGTGATCTCTTGCTCTCAAAGTGGATTTGTGGAAGGTAGGCAAATACTGGACAATGTAATCCAGGTTCAGGAAACAATACATTCCAGCAGACAAAGGAAAGAGAAAGGAATGGTTATTAAATTAGACATGGCAAATGCGTTTGATAGAGTGAATCGATCTTACCTCTGTAAAATTCTGCTGTCCTTTGGCTTCTCGCCAGTCTTTGTTCAAATTATCAAAGCTTGCATTGACTCCCCATGGATTGCACCTCTAGTCAACGGTCGTCCAACTTCCTTCTTTCAAGCCAAGAGAGGCATTAGGCAGGGATGCCCTCTCTCGCCCTACTTGTACATTCTAATGGCGGACTCTTTAAGCCGAAAACTAAATGCTGAGAAAGCTGCTGGTAGCATTCCAGGCCTGAAATCTTCAACAGTTGCAGACTCTTCGAATCATGCACTGTTTGCTGATGACTCTCTCCTCTTAGGAGGAGCTTCCACAAGAATCGCTCGAGCATTTGACACCGTCATCAGAAGTTACTGTAGAGTTTCTGGCGCTGCTGTGAACGAAAGCAAGAGTGAAGTGTATAGCTGGAACATTGACCAACAAGAACTTGAAGCCATATCCACACTCCTTGGGTTTAAAGGGCAAGCTTGCTGGGATAGATTCAAGTATCTTGGCCTGCCCATTAACTCCGGAATCAACAAAAGAGATTTATGGAGTGACATTGTGTCGAAAATCAAAAACAAGATAGCTATATGGGGGGGTTACTGGTTGACCAAGGGGGGCAAGGTAATACTGATCAAATCAGTGTTGTCAGCGCTACCCATTTTCCAGGCTTCGTTCCTATTGGCGCCCAGAAACGTAATGGAACAGATTTCCAAACTCCTCAGGCAATTTCTGTGGCAAGGTGGCAAAGGCAACGAAAACAAAATGCACCTTGTGAGTTGGGACGTTGTCAAAAGGCCAAAGGATGAAGGAGGACTGCAAATAAGGGATCCCTTGCTGGTAAATCATGCCTTAGGAGGGAAAATCTTGTGGAACCTGCTACACGACCCCTCTCACCCTGTTAGCAGAACACTGAGGCAGAAGTATGGGGTAAACAATGATCTCAGCAACATATCAAACAGAAACACAAATAAGACCACGCAACTCTGGAGTCTCTGCTGTAAGAGCAACATTCAATTTTTAAAACAGGTGTACAGAATTCCAGGCAGTGGAAAACGCATTCACCTGTGGAAAGATCGTATCATGGGTAACGCTCCTCTCCAAGAAAACAGAGACATTGCAGAGATAAAAGACTGGTTGGAACGCGCAGGAGTTAAACGCCTTTCCGATATTGCCATGTGGAATCAGCGTGGGGAGTGGGAGGGCTGGGACTTTCATGGAGTCCCAGATCGACTGAGCCACCAGCAAACGCAACTTGAAGATCTTCTGGATGATGCGGCTCCGGTTCACAAGGCCGCAAGAGACTGCTGGGGTTGGGGCCCAACAGGACTTTATTCCACAGCTCTCGGTTACAAAGAATTGCAGGGAATTCGAAATAGCAACCATAATGTTGAAATCTGGAAAATGGTTTGGGATCCGTTTGCCACTCCTAAAGTGAATTTTTTCATTTGGACAGTGATCCATAATAAAATTCTCACAGGAGATAATTTGGAGAAAAGAAACATTGCAGGGCCTCACAGGTGTGCGATGTGTAACAACAGCTCAGAGACAGTCCAGCACTTGTTCATAGGCTGCAGTGCGGCAATGGAGGTTTGGAGGCTCATCCTAATGGATTTGCAGATCACTGTCCCAATCTTCAACTCAGCAGCCGAGCTCTTTGCCACTTGGAGGCAGCTCTACCCCCACCATATCCCTCAAAAATCTTTTTGGAGTAGAATCTGGACAGCATTACCTAAATACGTCTGTTGGCAGATTTGGCTGTCACGTAATCATCAGATCTTTAATGAGGAAAGGCATTCCCCGATGAAAATAGCTGCAAAAGCCAAAGCATTTCTGATTGAAGTGGCCAAACAGCAATACACAAAAGAAGACACTACTCTGCTGCAAGAAGAAAAGATATGGTTAGGGGACCTTGTGCCTCTCCCGGGCAGAATTCCTCCTTCTCCTCAAAATGGAAAGCCAGGATGGCGCTTAAGAGTTGAAGAGGAAACCTTCCAAAGTTGGTGGAGATCACAAAACATTCATACCATCTTCTTCGATGGGGCGTCAAAAGGGAACCCTGGGGCAGCTGGAGCGGGAGGAGTCATATATACAACAGATGGTCTTTCCAAAGATTTCTTCTTCTGGGGGTTAGGTAAGAAGACCAACAACCAAGCCGAGCTCTTCGGGCTTCTCAAAGCCTGCCTGATTGCTAGGGCCAAAGGTGTTCATAAACTTCAAGTCTTTGGAGATTCTGAGCTTATTATAAAAAATTTAAACAAGGGAGCTCGCTTCAACAACCCTAGCCTCAACAATATTGCGGACAGATTGAAAAGAGCAATCCAAGAATTTGACAGCTGCAAATTTTACCACATCCTCAGGAAACTAAACAATGAAGCGGACCAATTGGCAAATAAAGGCAGTGAACTCATGAAAGGTCTAATTTTTGTTAACAATGACAGCTATATTCAAATGCCCTGAAATCTGTAATAGAGGAAATAGGCAGAATTAAGAAATCTGTATTGTACAAGGGGTTAGATTGGAAAAGATCCCACAATCTTTCAGATAAATAAAAAAAAATCTATAACCTTTTTAGTTAAAAAAAAAGGCTATTCATTGAATACAAACTGACTACGAATCCTAATAGGCGACTAGATTCGATGAAAAAGACTGCAGGGGTTAAATTGAATTTAAAAAGAGAGAAAGTATAAATAAAACAAATCATTAATATACATATCAAAGGATCTTAGCTCTAGTGAGTTGGTGAACAATTTGTTTCCCTAGCTACGTTGATTCAAGTCTTCGAAGACACGTTGTATTTGGCATATTAATGACATTTATGAAAATTTTTATATGGTGTAATCGTGGTAGCCGATCTTTCGAAGTTATCGATTGTCTAGAAATTTTCAATATTATTTAAAAAAAAAAAAGAAAAAAAAAACATGCATAATACATTTTATAAAAAAAACAGCATCAACGCCAACATAACATAAAAACGCACAATATATATGAACAATAATATCAAAATCAATATAAATGTTGAATATATGTCACATTGATCAAGTATGTGTATGTTAATAATTTTTATAAGTTAGGTTCAATGCTAGAGCAGGAGGAATTAATACCTTTGCCACCAAAGCTATATGAATCAATACTTGGGCCAACAGAGCTAGAGGCATAAATTCCTTTATCAGATAATAATGCATAAAGTGGTATTTGATATATATATTCGCCAAAAACTATATCACTCAGTGTGGCCATATTGTTTATGACATTAGTTGGGAGTGCATTGGGTGTACAAGCTAGTTGCTTGGTTACTAGACGAAATGGTGGTTGATGGGCTCTTAGAGGAGGAGATGGTGGGTGGTTGACCATTAGAGTAGGACACGATGGCCTATCCACTATTGGAGGAGAAGATTTTTGTTGGTGCAATATTGGAGTCAGATATGTTGGTGGATTTTCTCATGGATAAGATGTTGGTTAGCCTACTCATGGAGGATACAGTGATTGGTAGACTTGTGGAGAATGATGAGGCGATGGATGATCACCATCCTTGGAAATCATACCTAAAGAAGATAATTTATGATTCCTCAGCTTCTCTAATAAGTTGGGGGCATCCATAACATGATGCATTAATAGTGTCATGTCATGGGAAAGGGTCTCCCATAAAAATGTAAGTTCAAGGTATCGCTTGATCTCCTTAGCTTATGCAATGACCACTCCATGGCAAGCCATCAATGAATATTTCTAACCCATTACCTCTTGATGGAATGGATGATATAGCTTACA
Organism: Pinus albicaulis; assembly: GCA_034641835.2. Classification (NCBI taxonomy): domain Eukaryota; kingdom Viridiplantae; phylum Streptophyta; class Pinopsida; order Pinales; family Pinaceae; genus Pinus; species Pinus albicaulis. The sequence continues at coordinate 271,074,758 of CM076577.1, read as the reverse complement.
TGGCATGATAAGTCTCTACACCTAAAGCAATTCATCAACCTCAACCCTTTCGACATCCTATTGGGGAGGCACCTCCCTGACATGTATGTCAATATTTGCATAATATTATACAGCAACAATTACATGTTTAAAACAATATGTTTCAATAAATTACATGTGCAATAAATAAGGTAAACAAATATGAAACCAGATTAATCATGGAATAGTGATAATATTACCTCTAGCATATGGTGGTTTTTCTTAACTAAATAGGATGTTTGTGCATCCTTGATCTATAAAATATGATGAATAATCCACTGGACAATTCGTCACAATAGTTTTGATAAACATTTACCAAAATCTGAAAATATATACTATGGGGTTTAATTTTCCTTTGAATTTTTGGATTAGTTAAAAAAAAATTCTCATGCATTTAATATATAAAATGGACAAAGAATAGAACATTCACTCAAAAAAACACAATAAACAAGATATGTCTTGGGAAACCCTTTCGAGATAAAACCTAGTTGGAAGGTGAGGTTACTTTGATCTTTCTTTTTTTTCTGAATGGAAATGGTTAAAATACAAAGGAGTGAGTAATGTAGCTCGGGGGTTGCTACATAACACAAACCCTATCTATTCTTCCCTCTATATATCCATTGTAAGCTAATTTTCTCTACTATGGAACAAAATGCACTAGAATAGAATCAAACACCTTTTCCCCCTAGTGCCTAGCTATAACACAACTCAATATCCAACTAGGGGTTAAATTTGACCCATTCAACCCTCAATATGAGTTACAACTCAACTCTTCGGGATTCTTCTTCGTCATGGTCACATAACTAGCCCTTTTTCCATGAGTAATGGGGTTGACATGGCATCCATTTGAATTATGGTGGACAAAATATGAAGGTCAACTTCTGGACGACATAACTTTTACATACAAACTATGTTTGAGGTCTTTCTTGCGTCATTAGAAACGTATTTGAGTGCAAGAGGGTCTCATGCGAGCAATAGTTTTTGAACCCCAAAAAACTTCATTAACTACCTCAAATTGCACCATAAGTTGGAGAGCATCTATAAGTTTTTTTGTAATTTTAAAATAAATTTCGATATTGTATGGTAGACATGTAACTAATTGAGTGCATTGTGCATTATAACATTTTGAGTACATAAAATATTTAAAACAAACTAAAGGAAGAATGCTTAACATACTATATTTAAATCACAGTAAATGAAGAATGTTTAAAACTAAATAGATCAAGTTGTTTTGTAGAATATGTATAATGATATTTAGTGCATCTTATTGTTTTATGCATTAGTGCATCATATATTGCAGTGCACTAGTGAGTTTGTCTAATTAAATTCCAATGGTGGGATATTTATGTAGGCGCATTAGAGCATATCATAACATAAAAACACGCAATAAGTTTTTTAATTGTTTTGAAATATTTATTTATTTATTTTATATTAAATACCTGAACCTATTTTCGTGAAATATATAAAAGTAATGCATTAGTACACACTCACAAGGTTTTGTATTTTTTAAAATAAAACCCAATATTATATGGCATATACATAACTAATTCAATGCAATGTTCATTGTATAGCACTGATGCATTTGAAATAGGCTAAGTAGTTTTCTTTTGTTTGTAAGCTAGTATGTTCTTATATTAATAACATACAAAAATTATACAATCATTTATGTATGTGGCCTACCGCTAGGGAACCTAGGCCATAGCAAGTCAAAAAAGAGTCATCATAGTCCCCAAAAAAAACCTATAACCTTCAGATGGTAAATGTTATGAAACCAGCTCACAAATAGAAGAAAAGATAGATCAACGACTTAGAAATCAGCCTCTTCAAGGGGGAAACCTCCTTTACATTACATAAATGAACAATTCTTGGATGATACAAATGAAAAAACCTAACTTCTATATATAGGATTCTAAGGGGTCACAATATAATAATATGGGGACCACATGGGCACAACAATAACAATAATGGAGCTACACCTATGGGGCACAATAATAACAATATGGGGACTGCATGGGCACAGCAATAACAATAATGGGCCTACACTAATAACAATAAGGGGATACAATAGTGTTATAGGGACCTAACATGTCCCTCTTCTTAAAACAAGTGTTGTCCTCAATGCTTGAGTAGTTTTGGATGCATCTGTATACAAATTTTCATCCTCTCATGAGGAATCTTCAACTGGTAAGTTCTTCTACTTAATGAGATACTTTGAAATTGATCGATTTCGTAGTTGTCAAGTTCTTGTTTCCGTGATCGCTTTAGGTTCCAATATGATTTTTCCTTCATCGTTAAGTTCTGGAAATATTGTTTGAGCTAGGAGCTTGTCACCTATATAACCTTCTTTAAGCATGAAACATGGAAAACTGGGTGCACTCGGGAAGATGTTGGAAGCTCTAGCTTGTATGCTATAGTACGATTCTTTTGCAACACCTTGTAAGTACCATAATACTTTAGTGATAGTTTATTATTCTTCTTATCTTGCTTGAGGAACATTTGTTTGTATGGTTGTAGTCGTAAAAATACCCAGTCTCCTACATCAAAACTTCTTTCGCTATGATTTTGATTTTCCTGTTGTTTCATTCGATTATGCGCCAAAGTGAGGTTATTGTTTAAGAGTTGGAGAACTTGTTGGTGATTCTCGATCTGATCTTCCACTACATGAACCTATAGTGAGCATACTTGTGCAATTACACCCCGTTGTTATTTCTTCAGAAGCTTTGTCATGACACTAGAACTGATTATCTTTCTTGGTTTCCCTGCAATACCCCGTAATTCAACTTCCTTTCCTTCCCAAAAAAAAATTCAAGAATTGTTTTTGAAAATTAAAAGCTACAGTCCCCAAGGATTGTAACCATTAGACTCCTAGTACAACAACAACATTGCCCGTTGGAATAGAAAGCATTGGCCTATTCAATACATATTCCCCCATGGTTAGCTTGATATTATGGCACATTCTAGAGCAATTTATAATTCCTCCATTTTCAACCATCACTTGACACTCTGGTGCTGGATATAAGAAGAAATTCAATTCCCTGACTATCTTATAATGAATAAAATTATGGGTATTACTCGAATCAATCAACACTATTATCTTTTTCTTCTTGATATGTCCTTATATCTTGAGAGTTTGAGGAGTGGTGATTCCTGCAAATGCATTAAAAGATATCGTCGGATTCATTTCTTCTTTCTTTAGGGTTGGTTCCTGGCGTATATCCTTTTCTTTTTAATTTTCTTGTTCCTTTTCTTCCTCCTCTTCACAATCTATGTAAATTAATTTCTTCTTAGCACACTTATGACCTTTAGTGTATTTGTTATCACAACTGTAATAAAGTCCTTTTGCTCTTTTTTCTTCCAATTTTTTTGGTTTCAACCTTGTAGGTTATGGAAGGCTAGGAGCAGCAACACTTCCATCTTTATACTTGTGATTGGTAGACTTCCTTGTTGCCATAATTTTTCTTTCAAATTTTCTTGCCACCCTGAATGCCTTCTCCAATGAATCAAGTTCCCAAAGGCAAACCTCATGTTGGATGTTATCCTTTAAATTTCCTATGAAGACATCAATCCTACGCTCTTCTAGAATATATGTTACCCTCATATTCAATTTTTAGAAGTCCTCAATGTGCTCTTCCATTGAACCCCCTTTTTTGAGATTTATCAATTGGCTAAAGAAGGTGTTGCTCTTTATATCCTCATAATGTGCTATCATTTTCTCTGTAAAAATTGACCAAGTGACAAGTGGTTTACGAGAACAAAGCCATCGACACCATACATACTAATTGGGTTCTAAATATAAAGTTGCAATGTGTACCTTTTGTGTGTTTTGCACATTATGGAGATCAAAATATTGCTCCATCTGTAGTATCCGTGTTATCGGATCCTTGCCATCAAACTTACTCATATCGATCTTTGGAATATGATGGGTATTAAATCCAACATTACAGTATATGAAATCATGATTAACATTTCTTTTGGTTATCATCGCGAGTTTCATCTACTACCTTTTCGCCATTAGGAATCATTTCTTGTAGAGACTTTTTCAAACCTTCCATGTTTGCTTTTAGATCATTCTTCATGTATTCCATGTTTCCTTTTACTTTTTATTCTAAACCATCGATGTTAGCTTCCATTCCTTTCTTCAAACCATCCATTTTAGCTTCCATTTCATTTTTTGTTACTTTTGCGAGAGTGACATTTGTTGCACTTGCTCTTGTAATTTTGATATATCATGTTGTAATTATTCCTCTTTATGCGTCATAGTAGAGGTTTATGAGGGATTAATGGGTGTGGAATTATTTTTGGGAGGCATTATAGAACCTAATACTGATATTAATGCTTTAATACGCCCTTGGAATCACTTCAAACTGATTTTTTAAACAAAAGATATGAAATTTTTTAGAAACACACACACACATTTTTCTTTCTTTTGAGGAGCTCGATATTGAACCTGATGTATCTTTGTGATTTCCATTCCCCAATATTTGAAATTAGGTCCTGTAGTATCCTTCTAAGTCTTCATTCCAACGCCACATGTCAAACATAATTTGGATTCTTCAAGGCAAAGTTATGTCTGATCTCCCACAATGACCTAATTATGGACTGGTTTAGTAGATCGAACTTGTACGGAGTGCCACGTGCCACTGTTTCGACCTCCATCTCTGAAATTGATATAAAGAAACTATAGTTTGTGCACTTTCGGTCACTTTTTACATAATTCCAATCTGATGTCTAAAATGAAATTTATGATGATTTTCCCTTGGTCACTTGTTTGAGATGAAATTTTATAGCCTGCAAAAACCCTAAATTCCACATATCATATCTCCGAAAATATTGCGAACAAAGGTCTGAAAAATTTACACAAAGTTCAACAATATTTTAGCTCCACATGTTAAAAAATTCAACTTTTGAAGCGTCGTATAAAAAAATGTATAGTGAAAATGCCAAGATATCCTGTTTGAAGAAGTAAAACCCTAGAATCCCAAGCTCTGATACCAAATGTTATGAAACCAACTCACAAATTGAATAAAACATAAATCAACAACTTAGAAATCAACCTCTTCAAGGGGGGAACCTCCTTTACATTACATAAATGAACAATTCTAGGTTGATACAAATGACAAAACCCGCCATCTATATATAGGAGTCTAAGGGGTCAAAATATAACAATATGGGGACCACATGGGCACAACAATAACAATAATGGGGTTACACCTATGGGGCACAATAATAACAATATGGGGACTACATGGGCACAACAATAACAATAATAGGGCTACATTAATAAAAAATAAGGGGATACACTAGTATTATAGGGACCTAACAATAAACATATACTAGCTTAAGTTGTGCATAAGATATACTTGGAAATAAATAAATAAAACATGATAAAAGAGTAGCATATTGAGATTGAGCATAGAAAAAGATATGGTTATTTTAGTCTATTAATCCTGCAAAATTAGTTGTTTGTGGCTCCTATTTTTGAGCTTGTTCCATTAGTAAGGGCTATTCTTCAACAAGGATGGGAATGGATGGGGTACCCCATGATACTTGAGTTTCTTTAGGGGCTACTATGTTATCATTTCATTTCCCTAGGTGTTAGAAACTATGTTATTGATGCAAAACATTTCTTTGAAAACTGCTTTAAATTTCATATCCATCAAATCCAATCTATGGAGAATGGACTGTTGTTAGAGGCATTTTTCCTCCCAACTTGGGCAATTATGTAACAACCCTGGTCAAAAATCCATGTAATAAAGTTAATAAAGCTAAAATAAGACCTTGGTCATGGGACACGTATTCTAAGATGAATGTTGGGAAAAAACATAGTGATGGGGATCACTTTTGATTAATTAATGGATATGGAAATTGGCAAAGGTAGTGGCTAAGGATTTGGAAAGGCATGAGGCATTTATTGTCATTTTATTTATGAAAATAATGAAAATAGGAGAAAGGGGAGTTGAAAGGTCATAGGTTTCATTTGAGGAGGAAAATGAAGGAAAATAATGGAAAAAGAAGAAAATAGAGGACTCATTAATAAAAAGGATTATGAGGATCAATTCATAGATTTTGTCAGTTCAGTATTTGGCACTCCCATTCTATTCTCTTTCTCTCATACTCTTGGACATAGAGTTTTCTTGGAGCTCTCTTGGAGGAGTGTGGCATACTTGGGATTTGGAGCAAGAAGGAAAAGGAGAAGAAGGAAAGCGCAAGAGGACATCGGGATCAATGACTACAATGGGTTTTACTTGCAGGTAATGAGTTGCACGTATGATTTCCTTGCTAGTTTTGGCATGCATGGCACATGCATGTGGTTTCTTGGTGTTGTGGGTTTCTTTCCTTTTGTTTCTGACCATTTCTCATGTTCCTTTGGTTGTGGTTGAGTCATTAGTTCTTGGAGCCTTGGTTGGAAAAACACTTTGGATCCCTCTAACAACTTGGGTTTAGTTACTATTCCTGGAGCCTTGGTTGGACAAACGCTCCGAAGCCCTTGATGGGTTGAGTTATTAGTAGTGGAGACTTGGTTGGACAAACACTTTGGAGCTTGGCGACAACTTTGGGTTGAGTTACTAGTCCTGGAGCCTTGGTAGGAACAACCACTCTAGAACCCTGGATAACTTTGGTAGAGACTGATCTGGTGATGGTTAGTGATGTTCGACCGAGAGGTTGAATCACTGGGTAATGGTTGAGGTGGTTGGCCTCTAGAATCCCTAGTTTGGTTGTGCTTGATTTGTTTCATGAGATCCCATGTTCATGCTTGGAATATGGTTGTCTGGCACGTGGAAATACCAGACTTGGTTTCATTTTACACATGATAATAAGAGCTTCTCTCCCCTTGTGTTTGATGGGTAGATGTACTTGCTATTATGTGGTTTATATGGTTGTTATATGTTGGCTATTTCTGTTGTTTATATGCTGGTTATGAGTATGTTTTATGACAATTATCATGTATGGATCTCATCGTGTTTTGTTTCACAAATGAATGCACAATGAATATATGACCTAGCAGATGATAATGCAACTAATGCGATAAGGAATCAATGCTTCTTAGCGATTCTCAAATAAGTATGAGACCCCTATGCTCATATCTCTTGTTAAGACTTGTAGATTGCATATTTCTGACATGTTTGACAAAATTCTGGTCATGGATAGTAGGGTTCAATTCAATTAATCGATTAAATGTTTGCATTATTACCTTTGTTTCAATGTTATATACCATTTCTGGAAGTCTCGTGGAGTTTTGGGCAGTGGCCTGAGTCCTGGCCCTGAATAAGTGGCACAGAATTCAGGGTCGCTAGCATAGGACTACCTGAAAAAGTCCACAGTTGTTGGGATGGCCTTGTTGTGGGAGCGACTGGAGGATTCCAATTGCACTGTTTCCTTGTCAAGGGAGCAACTGGAGGATTCCAGTTGCAATGTTTCCTTGTCATGGGAGTGATTGGGGTGTTTGTTTAGTAAAAGACAAGTTGCTTCAGGAGTTAAGCACTTGGAAAGGTTGGTTGGCTCCTGGAGGTTCTGTAGGATGTGTGAATGGTCAGTTTGATTGTCTTTCGTTGGTTACACTTCCTTAAGGTGACCTAGGAGGTTGAATCTCATTATAGTGGCCTCTCATCACATGTTTACCCCAGTGGACTAGTTAGCTTGGGTAAATTTGGGAGGAGGGTGTTATAGAGTGGTATTAGAGCATGGTTCAACCCTTCGACTGGATGGGAAGTGCGTTGGTCATGCATACATGTCGGTTGCATATGTTTTCTTTATGTTTGTGGACTATGTGCTTGTGGTGTATGCATTGTGTTGGTCATGGTTGCATTTGTGTCACCATGTGAAAGTTGATGGTGTCGATGTTGGAGGTGTTTGTCGTGAGTATATGTCGGTTATGCATTGGTTATGCATGTCAATGCTTTTATGTATTGTTTATGCATGTGCATCGTACATATGTTGTTATGCATGCATTCTGTCTAGTTGGTGTTATGGTTGTGGCATCATGCATGGGAACTGGATAATGGTTGAAATGATGATTATATGTTGACTTAATTATGTTTATATGTATATTGTGCTAATCTAGTCGGTCTTGTAGATGAGATATCCTCCCCAAACAACACTAAGTTACACTGGTTATTTATGATTTGATTTAGCTAACATGATATACCTTACAAGAAGAGACGAGCAAAGATGGCTAGCAGAGTGGTAGACTATAGTTCACGAGCCTCTCCCTATGGATCAAATGAGTCGTATGGTGTTGCGAACTCTTTTGACTTTGTAAACATGATGAGGAGCTTGAAGGAATAAATAAGGAGTTGCAAAGCAGATAATGACATAATCATGCAGGCATAAGAGAAACAAGCACGAGTCAATGCAGTAATTCTTCATAGTTTGTTAGAATTGTGGAGACAGGGACCACTTCGGATCAGACATGGACAGGAGGATAGGACTAATGGGGCATATGGAAGTAGATCTCATAGTGGGTATTGGTCAGATAGAGATGACACGATTAGAGATGGAAGATTCTTATACACTCCGGATAGGAGAGGTGATGGACATAGGTACTATTCTAGTTCTCGTTCTGATAGGTATCACTGTCATCATCATTATCATCCTTACAGGAGGAGTGATAAGGGATATTTGCTGTATGAGTTCAAGAAAGCAAAGCCACCTACATTCGATGGGGAAATGAAGAAATCACAGGATTCCAGAGTATTGTTTCTTGGGATGAACAAGTTCTTTAGATTGCATGATTACTCAAAGGACATGAACCAAAAAAAAAACTACATTCAGTCTTAAAGGTAAAGCGGATATTTGGTGGGAAGATGTACATAATTTCATAGATATTTATGAAGAATAGTTGACTTGGATTGAGTTTGGGAGACAATTCAAGAAGAATTACCCACCAGAGAGATACTATGATGACAGAGCAAAAGAATTCTATGAGCTGAAGATGGAATCTATGATCGATGAGGAGTACACTAGCAGATTTTTGGAGTTGTTAAGATATGTGCTTTGCCTCAAGGAGGAGAAGGCCAAGATTCAAAGATTCTTCAATGGGTTATCAATAGCATTCAAGGATATGATTAAGTTTGATAAGCCTATATCGTTGGAGGAGGCCATTAAGAAGCTAAAGCATTGTTATGAGCAATCAAAGCACATATTTGAGACTAAATAGGACTGGAAAGGTAATGATAGGAGTAAAGGGAAATGGGATAAAAAGAGAACAAGCAATCCATATACAAATAAAAAAGAGAATGCAGTACCACATAATAAGTTTAATGCATATGACAGAGGACATGGATTTCGATCTGAGAAGAACAAGGGTGATGATAGGAATCCCATACGGTGCTGGACTTGTGGCAAATATCATCGCCATAGAGATTATCCATAGCATGATGATGGTGGAATGCAGATTTACAATGCTCAAGAGACACATACAATGGGGGATGTTGGACAGAGTGTTCCTTGGATCTATGTAGCACTGGATAACAGGTAAGAATATCACCAAGAATCTACTATTGAAATGGACGGTAAGCTTTGTGATCAAGTTGTTTCTATTTTGATTGACCCTGGATCTAATTATAGTTATGTTAATTCTGACCTAGTGGATAAGTGTGGTTTGAGTAAGGCAATGCATGCCGAATCTTGGTTAGTGCAGTTGGCTACAGGTACAAAGAAACGAGTTCATCATTGGGTAAGAGCTTGTGCATTTGAGTTCAATGGTATGCCTACATCATCACATTTGAATGTATTGTCGTTGGGATAATATAGTCTGTTGTTGGGTATGGAATGGTTATATCTTCATAGGACCAAGGTGGATTGTTATGACAAGGCTATTGAGTGTTTGGATGACAATGGGGAACAAAGAATATTATAGGGTAAGAATAAGGCAACATTGGTAAGAATAGTGATAGCGATGCAGCCCAAGCGTAGTCGCAGGAAAGGGTGTGTGTTATTTGCAGTGCATATTTCCAATGATAAAGGTAAGGAAGTTGAGGATGTAGAGGTATTGAGCACGTACTTGGTTCTACAGTAGTTTCAGGGTGTGTTTCTAGCAAACATATCAGAGTTTCCGCCTCACAGGGAAGTGGATTTTTCTATTGAGTTGCTACCAGGGGAAGCACCAGCATCAAAAGAATCGTACACGATGAGCACTCCAGAGTTTGCAGAGTTGAAGTTGCAGTTGAAGTAAATGCTTGACAAAGGATACATTAGGCCAAGTGTATCACCTTGGGGTGAACCAATATTGTTTGTGAAGAATAAGGATGGTACTCTCAGGCTATGCATTAATTACAAACAGTTGAACAAGGTAACCATTAAGAAAATGTATCTATTGTGGATGATTGATGACTTATTTGATCAGTTGAAGGGAGCAACAATGTTCTTGAAGATTTATTTGAGATCAACGTACCATCAGGTATGCATCAAAGAAGATGATATTTACAAGATGGATTTTCAGACCAGGTATGGAAATTATGAGTTTTTGTAGTTCCATTTGGTTTGACTAATACTCCAACTAAGTTTATGTGCTTGATGAATAATGTGTTGCGTCCTTATTCAAAAAATTTTGTTATTGTATTAATTGATGACATCATGATATATTCTAAGAATGAGAATGAACATGCCGAACACTTATCAACAATATTGAGATTGCTAAGAGAGCATCATTTGTATGTTGATCAGTAAATGCAATTTATTTCAGACAAAGGTACATTACTTGGGGCATGTGGTCTCCAAGGAAGGCATAACAGTGGATCTAGAGAAGATAAGGGTTATCACAGAGTGGGAAACTCCTAGGAATGAGGATGAGGTAAGGTCCTTTATGGGGTTAGCAGGTTATTATAAGAGGTTCATTAGGAACTTCTCACAGATTGCTTATCCTATTACGTCGTTGCAAAGAAAAGGTAAGAAATTTGTATGGACAGAGTAATGTGCAATGTGTTTTGAACAATTGAAACAATTGTTGATAAATGCTCCAATGTTAAAGATTGCAGATCCAAATAAATAATTTGTGGTATGTGGTATGTACAGATGCTTGCAAGAGAGGATTTGGCGGAGTCCTTATGCAAGAAGGACATGTAGTATGCTATGAGTCACATAAAATGAATGAGCACGAGCATAATTATCCAACACCACAAAGATAAGCCCAATGGATGGATGAATGATTATGACTCATACTAATTACCAACATAGCTTAAAACACTTATCATAGGGTTTACATCCATGTTTCAAGGATGAAACATGTGAAAGGGGTGTGGAATATTAGGTAGGTAGGGAGGTTACCTAATGCAATATGACCATATTCATTGGATAAGGGTCACACTGCAATGGTTGGTGGGTAATATATTATGGAGTGTAATATTGAGGGATGATTGTTTATTGGAAAAAATGAGGGATAATTGTTGTGCGCCCTAAGAATACCCATGAGAGAGTATATTTACACATGGGTGTCATTTTATTGAACATGTTGAATTTGTATTGTAACAAATATTGCTTGTACAATGTTTCCTTCCATAAGGAGTAACTATTGGTGTTTATGTACCTTAAGGATATTCTCTATATCCTTGTGTTGATTCATTTTGCATATTAATAATCTTGCAGGTTCCATGGGGAGTTATTCACATCGACCAAAGCACCAGGATTTCAATCCACCCAAGCCTAGAAACTCAAAAACATACAAAATATCACAAATTCAGAGTTTGGGTCCTTGTAAGAACTTGTGCAAATTATAGAAACACAAAACACCCTATACAAGTCTATGGATATAAAAATGCTCATTAATCTTAATTCAATGATGTGTTGAGTCTACAAAAAAGGTTTTGTAAGAGTGTAAAGAGCTTAAAATCCATGGGTCCATACGAGAATTTGTACAAGTCAAGAGATTTAAAGACTTAAACTTGTGTGATTCCTCGACTTGAAAGGGCTATAAAGAAATATTAATTGGATTGTTGGATATGTATTAACAATTTTTGTATATTAAGTTGCAGAAAGGCTTGCACCTGCTAATTTTCATGGACTTGATATACTATTAAATTATAATTAAATGATGCATTGAGTTTGCATCAAAATCATGCATCATAAGACAAAGGGTGTTGAATTTATAAAGGTTGCATACCCTAAAAAATGACAAAATAAAACTAATCTCAAAGTCATGTATGTAGAATAACCTATCTAAATATAAGAAAACACTAAGTCTGAGATCTACTGTAGTTCTAGCCATTACTTAAACTACCACTTGCCATTCGAGATATTAGAGCCATGAACACTATAATTCAACACCAATTAAACTCTACATAAACCAATAATCTCTACAAGATAATATAATCACAATATAAAATAATACATAATTAAAATAATGATTTATATAATCGAAAGAAAAATGCAAATAATTAAAATACTCAGTGGACCTAATGGTTAAGAGCATGTGTTTCCTCATAAAACGTCACAAGTTGAAAATGAGAGAGAGGTAGAGTATGTATATCTTTATAGACTTAGGAGTCAAATAGTTGCACGAAAGTGAGTTCCTTGTCCCACTAATAAAAAAATTTCCCACAAACAAAATAATTTTATACACCAATTTGATGTATGGCTTGACTTTAACCTTAAAATTAAATAATAATAATAATAAAAAAATATACTTAAGTCACATAGACTTTACACTTAATCAAATTTTAATATAATAATATTTTGAGTATTCAAATAAAATAACACATTATAAAACCTTCACGAACTTTACACTTAATTAAATTCAACTTTAATGATATTTTCAGTGTTAAAATAAAATTACACATTATAAAACCTTAACATGATTCTTAAAGCACATCTAGAAAAGGTTATTCTAAAATACGTTATTCAAAGGATGGATTACAAAAAAGATGTATTACAAGGACATTAAGGGACTAGTCTTTAAATAAAATGCACACATCATAAAATCTGATTAAAGTATGGTTAGAAATATGATTAAAGTATATTTCGAAAAAGTTATTCTTGAAAAAGTTTTTCAAAGGATGGATAACAAAAAGATGCATTACAAAGACATTAGGTGACCTATCTTCAAATAAAATGGACACATTATAAAGTCTTAACATTATTCTTGAAGCATGCCTGAAAAATTATTTACAACAAGTTATTCAAAGGATGTATTACAAGGATAAGGACATTAGGTGAGCAGATGCATCAGCAAATGTTATTTTTTTTTTTTAATAATAAAGTACACACATTTTAAAGGATTTTAAAGGGTGAAAGGATATAACAATGGATAAAAAAAATATTTATAAATTATATGCTTCTTTATTGTTACGCAACATATCCATTTCAAGAATTAGCTCATTTCGTTTGGCGAATCTTATGAATACGTTACTTTTTTTTAATGAATAAGTCGTTTAATTATATTAAAATATTGAAAATTTTAAAAATTGTTTTAAAGAAGTGTGATGGTATAATTGATACTTCTATATTTATTAATAATAATTTAATAGATAAATAATTTTAATTTTATAAATAAGTTAGGGATAAACTAGATGAACAAATAAAATAGATTTATCTGCTCGTTAAGCTCTAAAGTATTATTATTATTATCTATTTTATGAATTAAAAAACTAAATTTGTTATTTTCAAATAAATAAATAAATAATAAATAATCTTTTTTTTTTCTGGTTTTTATCATTTGCAAGAATTTCTTTTCAAATTTATTAGGGATAATATTAAATAAAAACAACATTAATATTAAAATTGAGAGCAATTTAATAATGTTTTGAGAATAATTATTAAATTTATTTAGCTAAGGAGTGTGAAGAGGTGTATTATTAAGGTACTTTGTAATGTGAAGGTGGTTTTCAATTAGAAATTTCATAGGCAAAAAACGAACGATGTGAAGGTGGTCCTCAGTTCGAAATTCTGTGAGTTGGCGTGACCCAAGCAGATTGCAATTTTTCAAGCTAAAAGTCAAGCATAGAGTCATCTCAAGTCTCACACAACTTAGAAAACAAAAAAAATAAATATCAAATTTATTTAATACTCTCTCTTTTCATTTTACAACAATGAATGAATGAATGAATGATATTTTAACGTCCACTAGAATAAAAATAGTCTATAGGACTACAAACTTCCTTGGTTTTTGCCTTATGTAATTCAATCCTTTTCTTACTGAAATTGATGATGAGCTGACTCAACTTTCTAACTGTTCCCTCACTGAAAAGACAATGCCACTGAATTGATGCTAACATATTGCAGTTTGTCCCTGATGTCTCTCAAAGCATCACATTCCATAATGAAATGTTTTTTTGATTCCACTGCCTTAGAAGCGCAAAAAGTACATACCCTTTCTTCCCAAGCTTCTTTAGGTCTCTTCCACTGTCCAGTTTCACACCGAAGTTGATGTTAGTTAGTTCTTAATCGAGCAATAAGAACCTTTGCTCTCCACGGAATGCTAGATCCAATGTACTATTTTTGTTGGAGATCACAAGTGGGGTTGAATTCTTGAATATAATACTTCTTCTTTCTACCCAACTCTTTTCCCCACATACTCTTACTCCACATACTCTTACTGAACTTCTCCAACACAAAATTCTTTAATTCCTTGCTATTTGTGGGACATAAATAAGAAAGATAAGTAGATAATAAAATATGAGATAAAGTTATTATGTTAATAGATGTGCTTATTTTGGAATAGAATTTCTAAAATTTTGATTTAATTATTTATAATTATTTAGTGGCTGACAAGGATTTAACTTCCATAGTATATTTTAGAATATACTTAGTAGTGGTGAGAAATTAAAGGTGGAAATAGTTATACACTTTCAAACTTTTTAATTAAATTAATTAATTATAAAAAAAATCACATGAAAAAGTATTATTTAAAAGGAGTTATTTTGTTTGGACACATGGTATTAATAAGCCGTGATATAGTAATAAAGCTTATTTAAAAATTAAAAATCTCTATGGTAAAGTGAGAATAAATTTTCATGATTAGATATCTTGTTACATTATTTTTAAATTGAGGTTTCTTTTTATAATTTTTATTAGTTGTTTGTATTTTTTGATTGCTAATAAATAATTAATTACTTTATTTTCTTCATTATTAATTGATTGATTTATTTTTATTTCATTTTATTTATTTTTGGACCATTTATTATTTTTATTTATTTTTAAGTTTTTAGAATTAATTGTTTTGATTATTTAAGTTTCATTCCAATATGATTTTTATTTTATTGTTTTGATTATTTTGGTTAGCCAAATATTCTTTATTTAAATTTGATCATTGATATTTTTTATTTATTTTTAAGTTTTTAGAATTAATGGTTTTGGATGATTTAAGTTTGACCCAAATATTATTTTTAGAATTTTGGCTTTTGTGATCCATTGAGTATTATAGAATTCTTTCGGTAAAAATCACATGTAAATGAACTTGGTCTACGCGTTTGGAACCAATTAGTGTGGTTCATCATCAAGACTAGGTAAGAGATCAGATCAAGACATTGAGTATAAATAGATGTAGAGATGACTAAACTAGTCGTTATTCTAATGGGCTATTTTGACTTAGAAACTAAATTTGACTAATAACAATTAGTTTTATCTAATTAATTAATTAATTAATCTATAGTGTTGATCTATACCTATATAAATATTCTTATTTAATTAGTTAATTAATTTATTATATATGTATCTATTTTATATTATTTTATTATTATTATTATTATTTATTTAATTAATTTTATTATTTATTTATTTAATTGTTTTGATTATTTTGAGTTGATTTAAATATTATTTTTATTTTATCATTTGTTTATTGTTTTGATTATTTAGAGTTGACCTAAATATTAATTTTATTTTAGGTATTTATTTCCTTCTTTTTTATTAATTATTTTTCTTAATTTAATATTAATTACTATATTCTAACTATGATTTTCTTATATTAAAAAATTATTTATTAATAATAATATTTATTTAGTCAAATTTAACTATTCTTGATCTATTCTTGGATAGACCGTGATCGGGCCTTTGTTAAGACACTCCTTGATGTGAAGTCACCCATTCAATTCCCTCACCCAATTGGAATGATATATTAGACATGATGAGAATGTAACCTTGCCAAACTTACAAAAAATAACAATTTAAACTAACATTACAATTTAGTTAATTTTCATTATTAATGATATAAAATGTATTATGAAATAATCAAGTAAATAATGCTTAACAATATTTATCAACCATTTATTTTATTGAAATTAAAATATATAAATCATATATATCTTTTTGGAAATATCTATTAAAAATTAAGTTATTCTACATTAACCAAAACTAAAAACATACAAGATTTCAAAAATTATACCAAATACATATAAAAAAATATCAATAATCACTAATTAAAACAATGCATCCTTATGTCCACTTCAACTTTGTGTTACTTCTTTGTTGACCATGTTTAAGAGTGTACCAATCCCAAAGACCAATTAATTCCCAAACAAATTTGCAATTATTTTCCCAAACATTATTTGAATAAAGTACAAACCAAAGCTCCCAAATAATTTATAATGCTTACCAAGCTAATTTATAACACTTATCAATGTTTATTAAATTTTTGAAATTCAAGTGCGTATTACAAAATAAAGGACAAACCAAACTCCCAATTAATTTATAATGCTTACTAAGCTAATTTATAATACTTATCAATGTTTATCAGATTTTTGAAATTCAAGTGCGTATTAACTTTTTGGTGTTGCTAAATCCATTTGCTCCATAAAAATTGATTAAAACCTCTGAGAGTCAGATTTCTTAAAAAGACAAGAGACGAGGCCTGGAATCATTAAAATTTCTCATCTATTAAGAACATATTCGCTGATATTCCACGCATGCGTCGTCGTCACACGTATTTATGCACGAGTCGGCAATGCTTCCGTGGACTCCTGGCCAATCTCACTTCTGCAATATTTATTTCAACGGTGATACCCCTGGCTTCGGCAGCGAAGATACAGCAATAATAAGGCCAAGCTCAACCCTGGCAATATTTATTTCAAAGGTGATCCGACCGCTTCGGCAGAGGAAATACAGCAACAATAAGTGCACAGCTGCAGGTTGAGATTCCTCTTCATTTCAGTGGACTTTGTGTAGCATTTATAAATTGAAGTAGGAATATATGGGACCTCTCAGGGAAAACGGCGGTCTTCTTTTTTTCCCAATTAAGAATGAGGAGGAGGCCATAATATACGTTAATGGCAAACGGCTGGTGCTTAATGATGGACTGGCTCATCTTACTCTTCTCGAATACTTGAGAGGTGATTTCGTTTCCTTTCCCTGTTCATATTCAATTACTCGAATCTTTTTGCTTTGCACAGATGAATGATGTAAAGTTAGGGTAAAGGTCTTGTTATTATGTCGCAGATTAAACTTCTTTGCCTCCAACCGTGCGTATATTCAATTTTCTTCCATTTCTTTCATGAATTATTATTTTAGATCTGCACCACTGGGAAAACTTTCTCTGTTTGGCCGTCTCCAATCATCTGACTCATTTACATTGCTCATTCAGTGTTTGAACAAATAGTTGTTATACTTGCTCTATGAGAATGCGAGTAAGGAGTCAATTGGCTTAACTGTTTTAATGAAATTTATATTCTTACCAAGCCAGCCAACATGATCTAAGCTGGGAATGCATTCGTCTTTCGATTCATTGCATGGGTTTGGTCAAGCATGAGAATATAATTTTATTTCATTTTCGTTTTCATCCTCAATTGGACCGGTCACTGAGGTTGAGAAGGACACTGAGACTAATGACCGGTTTAAACATTGAGATATTCTCAATGAATGACAAGGGCACTGGGTAAGGCTTATCTTGACGCTCTGCCTTATTTTAAGGTATACATGCATTGGTTTGAACTTTGAGTGAAGGTCGAAATAGGAAACCTGAGAAGCTTGAGCTCCCTCAAGTGATACTGATAAGAGTGCCATGCTCCCTGTTGTTGCAGATTCACCAACTGCATTAGGCTGACCTTATCTGTGCAAGGTAACTGACTCCATTATGGTTAAATATAAAATCTGGACAGCTTGTTGGAAATTGCTCCTCTCTAATTACCAGACCAACCCTTAATTGTGAGGGATACTGTAGTCTGTAGATGATATACCTTTTGCCTTTTTGGGTATGGCTCCGTGGACAGTCTGTTTTATTTTATGATGTGGGCACTTTGTAAAAGCTGATTGGCACTGAGAGTCTTCTAATCTTTTGGGACATGGAAGATGTAGATTGCTGATCTTTGCTTCTAAAATATCGTTGTAGATTATACACAAACACTGTTGAATCATTTCTCAGAAGTTTATCCAGGGGCATGCAGCCCAACATGGCTGTCATGCAGATCAAAAGTAAAGCGGTTTGTGCCATTTTATTCCATTTTTTCTGAAGATGTATTTGTCCATAGTTAACAGTTCTGGTCAATATTAACCATCTAAAGAAACCTTTGAGTAATTATCAGGACAGATTCCCGTTAGAGAGAAGGAGGGTTTTTAACCTTTTCATTAAAAATTACTGCAAAAAAAGTTGTCTGTCCCCATCCATATCCCCAGGCATCGGCATTGGGGGTCATTGAGGTTCCCTCTTGTGCACTCTCATGCAGGCATTCTTCCTAGGGTTTTGGTTCTCAACAGAGCTAAGACTTTTGCTTTTGTACTACAGTTCCGTGCTGCTCTTTGATTTGAGATTCTAGATCCTAGATTGTTACTTTTTGGGGTTGCTCTGAAAATGGTTACAAGATGCTTGAGGTGCTTCATGTGATGTGGGGTGCATGGTGTGCTGGATACCCTTGGTTGTAACATGATGGACATACACATTGGAGATAGTTTACTCATGGATTGTTAGATCTTGACTGTTGCTTATGGACATACACATTGGAGATAGTTTACTCATGGATTGTTAGATCTTGACTGTTGCTTATGTGGCACACTTCCTTAATAGGTTGGAGACCTATGTGGCTTAGTGACTTTCTTTGTGGGGTGCACACATGGAGAGCTTAGTTGCTTGCGTGGGGGGACTACCCACTTGGAGGATGAGCATTGTGCATCTAGGAGGAAGGTGTTGATCCTTATGTAGTAAGGGGACACTTAGTTGCTTGCATGGAGGATTATGTTTCGCTCGAGGACACCTAGGTTGATGTGTGATCATGTAGATGTGGCGGACTTGGAGGTACACATGGCTTAGGAGGGAGAATTGGAGGTCTTAAGAGGAGGAGCATTGGATACTTCTTGTAGAGTGCTCTTCTTGGGTCTCTTACTTGTTGGACATAGCTTGACATGTGTTGCTCAGAGTTGGAGTGTTCACATGGGATTATGTTTGGCTCGAGGACACCTAGGTTGATGTATGATCATGTAGATATGGTGGACTTGGAGGTACACATGGCTTAGGATGGAGCATTGGAGGCTTTAAGAGGAGGAGCATTGGATACTTCTTGTGGAGTGCTCTCCTTAGGTCTCTTACTTGTTGGACATAGCTTGACATCTTAGAGCTTGACATGTGATGCTTAGAGTTGGAGTGTTCACATGGGGACCTATCTAATGTTTAGTTAGATTGTTTGTTGTGGGCATGGTCCACTTTATTATTCTTGGCCTCCCTCGCCTTTCAAATAAACAGTGTTGCGAAAATCACAAGTTTTTCCCCAAAACGATTGAATCAGCTGAATAAATCGATGATTTTTTCATTTTTCATTTTGTTTTTTTATATCTTTTAATTTTTTGTATTTTTTTTTTTTAAATTTTGCCGGTTTTTACTGATTTTATCCCGATTTTTACGATTTTTTCTTTTTCCAGACCCTCACCAGTGTAATCCTAAATGCGATTATCACGACATTGCAAATAAATAAAGGGAGGAGAGGTCTTTTCACTTATCAATGTATTTTGATTATTGTATTAGAGATGTGAGAGCTAGAATGAACTTGTCTCACTCACTGGTACTCTTTTTTATTGTACTTTTCTCTCTTTTTCTTTAGCTTTAGGGTTCTCAAGGAGATTAAAAAAGAAGACTAAGGTTAGGGTTTTCCCTAAGAAGTCAAGATAGTTAGGGTTTGGGAGAAACCCTAGAGAAGTAAAGGGAGTACTTGTTTTTGTACTTATTGAATCTTGTGAGAAAAAAGACTAGGGTTTTATGGCATTTGAGAACCCTAGTGCTACTTGGAGTGCTTGATGTGGAGAAGACAATAGGAAACTAGGAAAATATCTTGTTTTCTCTTTGACACTCATGGGATGCAAGAGTAGGTACCAAGGATGACTTCGTGGTGTGTATACTTTTCATTGGGGATCTTTAGCAACCTACTTTGGTTGGGAGTGATTCCTAGCTAGGAGTTGTTGGCTAGGGTTTTCTTATGGTTTCATTGGCTAAGGTTTGGAAAGCGTGACTTGTACCAACTTGTATTATGCTGTTGGTATGTACATGCAACATCATCTTATGTATATATGTGAAGCATGCTTGCTTCCCAAACTTTGTGTACTTGTAGATTTGATTTTTAGCTTATGTTATCATGATGATTGAATGGTTTCTA
This sequence comes from Pinus albicaulis, assembly GCA_034641835.2. Lineage (NCBI taxonomy): Eukaryota > Viridiplantae > Streptophyta > Pinopsida > Pinales > Pinaceae > Pinus > Pinus albicaulis. The sequence goes on along the minus strand of CM076577.1, from coordinate 271,054,242 downwards.
GTTTGGTTATGCATGCTGATTTGAAATAACATCGAGTCTAAGGGGGCAAAGTTAGGGCTGTAATAAATATTTTTTTAGATCTGTTATATGCTTGGGAAGTGTGCCTCAAGGGCTGAAACATTGTTCCATTGAAGTACACTTGTTTTATTTTTATTTTCTCAGGTAGCCTTGTGAATTGGGTTGAAAAATAGTGAAGTATATGCTGATGTAATTTATATTATAGATTTATCCCTAAGTTCGCAAGAAATAGATCCGAGGAATCAAGGTTAAGGTTCAATTACTGAATTTGTGTTATTTCCCCTACATTGAAATTTATACATTAAATTAGAGTTGATTTGACTAAAATTACTTGCTTGGTGATGATGGAGCTGGGTATTTTAGTTGTTCCATACCTAGGAGAAGTTCTTGACCTAGTACAAGTTGTTGGGTGTGAAACCCTAGTGTGCTTGGGAGAAGTGATCGAACCCCAAAAGGGTTGTTCTATTTCGTCTATCACCGATTTTCTTTGAGGTGTGCTTTAGATTTGCAAGGATGACTTCTCTTGGGCTTAGAGAGTGTGATAGGTTGGATGGTGCTTCTAATTTTAGATTTTGGAAGTGTATGATGCAAATGTTTTTGGAGGAGGATGACCTTTGGGAACATATTGAGAAAAAGATCATTGCACCTACTGATCCAAATTTGTAGGCCTTCATGTTAAGAATGAGGCCAAGGAAAATTGAATCATTATTGATCCAGTGAAGGATCACTTGATCCCTCACATTGCAAAGAAGATGATTGTTAAGCTAATGCATGATAAGATAAGATTAGTGTTGCACTTATCTCAATATTATTGAAATTTTGGTGATAATATCACCAAAACTAACCTCGGCGATAATATCGCCAATATATATTGTGATAATTCTCCCTTTTGAAATTTTTGCGATAATTTGGAAATCATCACCCTATCTCTATCATTATCACCTGATGACCAAATTATTGGTCATTTAACCTTATTTGGTAAAAGTGAAAGTCTCCTTTATCTTTAATTTTCATCCTTTTATTTAAATTTTTAACATTACCATTAATTGTCTGAGGATGTTTGAGAGTGGTTCCAACCTCATTGGATTTCATATGGAGAAAGTAGAATTTTAGGTTCCATTCAAATTTCAGCCGGCTTAACAATTTTCAGGATTTCAAGATTGGCAGGATTGCAACTTTTCTACTGGATTATGTGATGTATGAGGGTATGGAACTAACATTTAACTAAGAGCACCAAGCCCTCTATATACCTCGATGTTAGCAACATTGATTGTTGAACTCCTCTGCCATGACCCTATTAAAAAAGTACCCTTCACTTGAGCAAATTCACTGATTAGGCATGTTAAGCTTTTTTCATCTTATTTTAATGCTTAGAGGGTGATATTGAGGAGGATAATCCCAATATATGCAAATATTTCGATGTTATGTAGCTATGTGTTATAGTGTGATTTTTTTTGGACACTAGAAGTGATTTAGAGCCCTCTTTGTTGATATATTTTGATTCAAATATGAATTGCACTTAGTGCTATTTTGGTTATATGCACCCTTACTTGCTATATACATGAGAAACTTTGCATATTTGCGTATAATGGTTTGGATTCATAGGATGCACATGAATTATATGTTCTTTTTAAAAATTTGAATATCTTATGTATTTCTTGGTCAACCAATCTTTTGGTTTGGTTCTAATAACATTGTTGAGGATGTTGTGACCATTTTCCATCAAGCAAAGAAGAGGAAATCCATTGTTTTCATTGCCATGATTCATCTCATGAGATGCATTTATTTTTCTTTTGATGTGATTTTGTATCATCCTGTTTGATCTTATGATCTTATGACTGAGGATAAATATCATATTTCAATATTGATATTTGATGTACCTCTTGACATCTTATATATCTCATATATCATTTTTATTTTCATATTTATGTAGCAATCATTTGTTGTTGATGTTGCTTTAGAAGTTAAAAAATTGAAAAAAATGATTATATTGTATTTTTTAAAGTTTCCTGATAATTTGTGATATTTCCCTGATATTGCAAATTATTTAGTTTTTGGACTCGACAATAAATTGCCAATAACAATAAATGTGCCATTGGATAAGGTAAATAAGATAATTTTATTAAATGCCCAACAAATACCACAAAAGTAGGTCAATTGGATTATTGTGTATAATGATGTCATTAAAACGCTTGACTATCAAAACGTCTCCTATAAAAAGCAATATACATAAAATAAACTATCAATCTAGGCCTAAGTCTAAAAATCCCCGAACTTTGAAAATGGGCCACTGTGTTGGGATGGTAGTGGAGAAGGATCTAGGAACTGGAACACAATGAATGATGTAAGTATGTCATGGTTTGCTAGATCCATTTCTTCTAACATCTAAGGCCAAATGGAGAAAAATCAATATAGAAGGTTGTTTGGAGGAAGAGCCAGGTGAGGACTTGGACTGCATAGTGTGCATTTGTTTGGAAGAGGTCACCTATCACTTTTGTTGGGATATATTAGAGTTCCGGTGTCTTTTGACAAATGCTATTGAGAAACAAGCTTTTAGCCATCTACATGATTAACATAGATATAGTGGTGAGCTAGTTGGCTAGGAGCCTGGGATCATGGAGTTGAGAGATCAGTTGGATGCCATACAGACAAAAGTGGAGGATACAGAGTTGGTGCCCATTGCCTTGAATGTATTTTCTCCATTTTGGCTACCTTTTGTCCAAGGTGTTTGGCAAGCTAAAGAATTACAATAATCACAAGCTACTCAATCCCCAAACTTAAATTATCAACTTGGGTGTATAAGCTTCCAAAGTAATGTGGACTATCTATGTGACCCTCAAGGCTCCAAATTCTACCAAATTAATCCAGATTATTTATTCTAATTGTTGTGGAACTAAATGTTGCTAGATGTAACTACTATCACCAGATCGACCTGCTGAAGGTTTAGATATTCTGTATCTAGAGTCATCTAGGGCACAAAGTGCCCCTGGTCTCTTCAAGTTCAATGCTTCAAATTCCCCCCACACTAAGAAATCAAATTCTAATGCTTTAAAGTAAAGAACCATTGAAGCAGTAAATAAATGCTACAAAAAATAAAGCCAAGTGCTACAAAAAATAAGACTTGATGCAATAAAAAATAAAAGTGAATGCTGTAGGAAATAAAACTAATCTTACAATGTGCTGAACATCATAACATTTCTTCCACTGAACACATAGACATGGTATGTCGGTGATACAATTCTCAATGTGAAACACAATGATAAATATCTACTAACCCTAAACATTTGAAAGTTCCTCATCCACTCACTAGGATCTAGGATGTTGGACTAAACAACTATAAACTCATAGCTATGAATATAAATGCAATCACAAAATATATTCAGAGAGGTGCATTCACCAAGTGAGCCCTTACTTGAGGAGAAACGATGAATGCTTGTCATCAACTTTAATTCAACTCTATAGTAGCATTTTATTTCATTCATAGAAATGTCAAGATTACAATTTTATTTTGTAGCTCATAACTCCAACCCTAGTTGTGGTGAATGTAGAATTTGACCAAAATCAAGTTGTAGATGAGTACATTTATATTGGTTTGTTCTTGGATTACTCAAGGTGGATGGTAGGTTGTTCCAAGACACCCCTAATTGATTGCTCCCCCAGACTCAAAAGAACAATCCCTAAGGGTTATTGAGCTGTAAAGAGCAGTGATGATCAGGTCCCCTGACAAACTCAAAGTAGTGCCACCATGCTAACGCAACGCTACTCTGATTATGACATACTCCCCACCGTGTGTAGAGACTGTATCCTCCTCTCCTGAGGCCTAGTGGCGAAAGATCTGTGAGAGCCAAGCTCATCTTGCCTAGGCATCTCCATGATGTCAATATCTACCCCTCCATTGCTAATCTCGACCCTGATCAACGACAGAATAAGTCTGCCTCACCAAGCAGTGGTGGTCTCAGTGATCCCCCATGGGTCAAACCCAAGGTGAACTGGATCACCCTCTGCCATGACCCTATTGATCATGCAGTGGAGTGATCCACCCGCCAACCGGATCCCTGGATCCCCCAACCATACTGGGAGCTCATAACTCTGACTCCTCGCAGAATGATGCTGCATAGCGCTATTACCTACTAGAACCCATCTGGCCCACATCTATGATCCCTGTATGTAACCTATGGGTGGAACCCAAGTATCAGGAGTTTGTCCCATGCAAGCCAATCTACCCTGCTCCTGTCAGACCACCTAGTGCAATCTGCTATCCCAACTCCTGAGGGTACACTTGGACACTGCTCAGAGTTTGGGTGCCCTCCTGTAGACGAAGTCTACCATCCATCGCCCCTCATGCTCCTGTGACACCTCAAGCTGTCTCGCCAGAAGGGGGTCATGCATCTCCCTGAGCGTGGGCTCAAAGGTGGTGCAAGTGCTACCTCTGCAGAAGATCGGACTACCCCCAAGCCTGCATCCACCAACTCGCGTCCTGACCATATGCCACAACTCAACAACCTCTCTCCCAATGTACTGTTGTCTGTGACCCGTCCAACTGTCTCAGATGATCCTCCTCGGTCCTGTGGCTCATGATGAGAGCATCAAGAGATGATATCCAGGTCCCTTGTGTTAGTGTGTGATGCTAGAGAGTGATAAATGGAAGCTCACGGTCGGCCCAATGATCAACTCACGCTCCAAATCTGAGTGTGCCAAACCCACTGGTGTGCATGATGTCCTTGTCAGGAGATCTCTCTGGTGTCAACACTCCGTCAACCTGTTGTGTATCATCATGTTTGGCTGCACACAAGTGCGTACCCCTACACTCTGTATAGCAATGAACTCTGTGGCACAACTCCATGCACCATTGGTTACCAACGCTCAATGCCCTTCTCCCATGTACCATAGGGCATCCCATATGTGCCCATGCGCCCATCATTCTGCTAGTACATCTGCCATAATGTGATCTACACTTCCTCAGCTGCTAAGGTAAACCTGAGCAGCCTAAAGCCACACCTACTAGAGGGAATATCTCTGCTGTGTCAATCTTTGGTGGCTCATGTGCCCAATACCCCAATGGGAGAACATCATCTCCATACAATGCCTCGTTTGGTGGTCTACCCATGCCACCTACTCCCACCAGCTCTTGCCAGTGAATGCTAATCATCTTGTGACCCCATGCACAACCAACATGCCAATACAACCCATGGGGCTTGCTCACAAACTGCCTGCACGCTAGTGCTGACTGGAACTTCCCTAAGGAATGCATGTGCTCAGTTGCTGGTTCGGCTACCTCATCAATGCCATAGCCATCTCGCATGTCTAATATCGGATAGGAATCCCCACCTGGATCCCAATGCCAACCTGGACCTCCAGTGCCCTTAGTATCTGAAAACCCCCACTATGCTTTACTCTCCAGACTACGATCATCTCCATGATTCCAGCCCACTCTACCAGGTACCAACTGAGAATCTATCGCCATCCAACCTCGAGAGAGGAATCGAATGCAAGAATCCCCGCACTTAGAACAAGCTCTCCATCCTACTAGTGCTGCACCCTGTGCAACTCATGTCGCCTCATCCTGGTCAACACTCAAAATCTGTCGAGGTGACTTTGCCCTTCCCTCTCCAATGTGCAGAGGCAACCTACTAGTGCTACAAGCCCCATCTATGTTCGTCTGAAGAGGGTTTCTCTGATGCCCTAGTGTGGACTCTAGTTGGACCATTAGGAAATTCAATCGCTCCCCAACATGAGTCAGTTTGGTTGTTGACTCGGCACAAAATTCTCTCATGACCTCCAACCCCTCGTTCTGTTGCAGAATAGCCTCCTGCACTGTCGTGGCCTTCTCCTTCAACGCTAGAAGGTCTGCCTGGAACTGATGAAACTGCTATGGGCAACCATCATCTAAGACCAATGTATCCCTTTGCACCTCATCAATGGATGGCCCTATGGGTGTATCCTCCACTCTCTCCTCTAAGATATCAATCAGAGCGCTCAACAGAGTCTCCAACAAGGGTGACTCTCGAGTCACACTAGGTGTATCTACGAGCTCCCCACAATCCTGTGTGCCCTCATCCTCCAAGTGCGAGGTAGCCATTTTGATGGCTTCCCCCTCTGTTATCCGGTTAAGCTGGAAAAAGGTATCCAACTTTTCCACCCGAGCTCGAGCCGTGCACTTGGTGGATCCATCATACGTGGGAAAAGGTATCCTCCCATTGTTACGTTGCTACTCTGAACATTGCGTGCTACACCCCCCACTGTTCTTGCCTTTTTCATCCTGTTTGAGTTGGCAATAATTTTTGAAGGACAAAGTTGCTATGAAGTTTTCCCCCATGGACTGTCATTCTTGGAAATAATCTCCCATGGGTGTCTGATCATCTCGCCTACCTTGCTCACTTGGTACTGAAGGTAAAAATGTAGGCATCGTGGTCCTGGTTGGCCTACTGAAGACTGGTGGGTGAGTGGCTGGTGAAGGGTGGTCACACTGTTGTGAGACCCCTGAAGTCTCCTTAAATAGGAACTCATGATGGATGTTCTTATCCCTATTCTGCTGCTTGAGTCCCTCCAACATCCCCTTCTTCCTTTTGGCTAAATCATTTAGGGCCTTTAAGAGGCTACCAAATTTTGCTTCCCCCTTGACTCCCCCATATTTTCCACCTCTATTGCCTTCGATGGGTAATGTTCTGCCTACCCTCCTCATTCATAGGAAAAAATCCCCACAACTGAGCCAAGAATGAAGCTCTGATACCACTGAAATATCCCTAAGGAAATTTTACGGTAAATAATAGACATGCATAGACATAAAATCAAACAAACAGAAATATAAATTAGATGCACAATTTTACACCAAAATTGAAGTGCTGAGCCATTTTATTACTGAATAAGGGTGTATAAATAAGGTGCTGGAATGTGTGCACCTGGGCTTGCTCTAAGCAAGCTAGTTAAGCTTAAAATGAGATACAAGTCACCCTCAGCTAAAACACTGCGCTGCCCTGGCTCTGCGCTGGAATAACCCAGAAATGTGTTGCTGCCTCGAAAGATCTGCTGTTAGAGCGCTCTCCCCTGCTCCAAAAATTCTTGGAAATGAACCCCGGTCTCTCCTCTAATAACCCACCAAAACCCAAAAAGGGTTTGGCCAAATGCTGACCCCAAAATTTTGGCCCAATTTCCCTTAGCTCCTATAGCTGCTGGCTGAGTTAGGACCCTTGTCTGACCCCTTAAATCTACCTATAAAATCTTGTGAAATTAATTCCGGCCTCCCCACACAATACCCAGAAAAACGCATGAAGGGTTTGGCCAAAGCTTAACCGTGGAAAATCGACCTCCTTATGCTTGGGTGGCTCTATTGCTGGGTATAACGCTCCTATTGTGAGACCTACTGCCCAATGCTCCCAAAATATCAACAATCCATGTTAGAAGGTTTCCCAAGCTTCCCCACCAAATCTCTAACTCCAAATCCTCTCACTCCACAAGCTCCCGGAGTGACTCCTCCAAACACTATGCAGTCCCTATGCTGCTATGACTGCCTCTGCGCTGTAGTACGACCTCTTTGCTGCTGGTACGAATGGAACTCAGCTAGAACTCCCTCCTTGGGCTGGCACTCGAAGTCCACCGAAGCAAGGGCTGGGATTTCTGCTCGGAAACACCCGTTTGCTGAACAACACTGCAGACTTGGCACTTGCCCAAGCATGCTATGTCAAAATAAAATTTCAGAAATAATGAATGAATGAGAAAAATGAGTGTCTCCCTCCTCTTTTGTTCCTTAGCCTTCGAATTACCCATGTGGGCCCAACAACGAGATTCCCATACCAAATCTGCTCCAGTGAGAGCATAGTGCCCATGTGGGATGCAGTTCTCACTAAGTGCCCCCCACACTCCACTATAGCCGCAATATTTCATCCCCATCTCTAATGTTTGGGTGGCTTATTGTCCAAAATAATCATGTGGGCCTCTAACTACCCACATTTCCTAAGTGCAAGTCGATGTAATGGCAAGAATGTCAAAATTGGATATTTCACTTAGCAAATCCTCTATCACAAAGATCACAAAGCCCCTCATATTAGTAGCAAGACCTTTGCATGTGAGATGTGGAATTCTTTGAAGCTATACTAGAGTTCTTACTCTCGAAAGACTAGTTGACGAAAAATCAAGTATAAGAAGTGTTTTTTGTAGCATTGAGTGGGAAAACTACAACCATTCAAAGGAAGCTAAAGGAAATGATTTGGAACAAGTGATTTTAGGGAATGTTTTTTGGGACATTGTTGTGAAGGTCTTAAAAGCATGTGAACCAATTGTTGATATGCTTCGTATGTTTGATAGTGAAACACCTTTGATGGGTGTTGTTTATGAGGGCATGAATCATGCTAAGGAAGCCATTGCAAAATATTTTAATAATGAGGAAAATGAGTGCATTGCAATATGGGAGGTGATAGACGAAAGATAGAAGATGTTGTATAGCCGTTTTCATATAACAGCTTGTTATTTGGATCTTAGACTCTTTGGGATATAAATAACTAATGATGTAGAAGTCATGTAGAAATTCCACGAAATTCTGATCTGCTAATATGAACAATCTGAAAAACACTTTCATTTCATATAAACACAAAATTTCTCTACTAAATTTGTAACGGAATAGAACAGAGATAAATGCACAAATTGCACAAGAGAACACAACAATTTTTCTAGGGAACCCAACTCGAAAAACCTTCGCTTGCTTGAGAATATTATTGAAGAAGAATGAGCAATATATCTCTTACAAATACACTTGCTTCAATCGAGAATACAATGACCTCTCAGCCTTAGTCTAGGTTTGAAACAACCTGCAAGATTCTGACCCTGCTCCCCTAAATCCTTGCGCAAAAGGGCTCTTATTTCCTTGCACAAGCCTCCTAAACCTTAGTGCAAATTGAGCTCCTATTAAATAGGGAAATTCCCTATTTCTATGCGCACTTCTCAGGGATCTTTCTCCTTCAACAATTCAGACTAGAAAACTCCCTGGCTCTTTTCTCTCACAAGCTCACACATAATTATGATACAATTTGTGCCTTCATTCCTTCTTTTAAAGCAATTTGAATGGCTAAGTTTAGCAAATTTCTAATTAAGGAGTGCTTTTGTGATTGATTGAGTTAACTAAGTGAAAACTCACATGCAACTCATCTTGTCTCAAATCTAAGACTTGAAACTCACCCACTCGTCTTTTTCCTCAATCAACTTGCACTAGAAGACAAGTAACTCGTCCTTCCACTTGAGCTTATTAGTTAACTGCATCATAGCTTGTCCTAATTTTTAGGAAATTGAGCATGCCAAAGAAGAAACTTGAATTTGACTCGTTGAATTAAGGCACAAATCAAGGAATCTATTTCTCGCTACTATTTTCAACAAGTCATGAATGGCCTTTATGCAACAATTGAATGGTTGGCACTTGATCTAGAAGAATGCAGGAGAATTAGAGAGCAACTTTAGGCATACAGGTTAAAAGAGGGAATATTTGCAAGGTCTAGTGCCATCAGGATAGACGCAATATTCCTCGAGATGGTGACAGTTTTATGGATCAAAGACCTCTGAATTACAACGTTTTGCAATTCGTGTTTTGAGCTAGGGATCAAGTACCTCTGCTTATGAAAGGAACTGGATCAACTTCAACCATATTCAATTAAAGAAAAGAGAGAAATTATTGTCTACAAGGTTGGACTTGGAAGACCTTGTTTATGTTTGCAGTAATTTGCAGTTTGCCTTGAGTATTGTGGCCAAAGATACATCTAATTTTTCTCAGCCATGGTTTGAGCCCATGCCAGAAGAAGATGGTATTAGCATTGATGGTGATTCACTAGATGAGCCAAATGACAAAATTTCATGTTTTTATGAGTTTGATGATCACAACTCTAGTGGCTTTACTAGGCCATGTGTTCCTGATGATTTAGAGCTTTATGATGTTACAAGTTGGCCACAAGGATAGATAATATAACTATGTTTTTGAATTTTGTAGAACAATTTCATGGATTTTAACTACTTGACATTATTGAATTCTTTTCTTAAATTTTGAAATTTGAACAATATGTTCTCTATGATTTTGCAATATAGTTGTACTGTATGTTTAAATTCTTATCATGTTTTAATTTTGTGATTGTTTCATAGATTACAAGTATTTGAGTCTTGAGTCTTGACATTATAGACATTCTTTTAAATTTTGAAGATTGAAAGTTAAGCTATTTTTTTTTTTTGCATTATGCATTTGCAAACTACTATGGCCTACATTTACATTTAACTAATGTCATTGATAATTGGTGTTATTATGATTAAGCTATTCATGTATGTTTACTAATAAGAATTCTTACTCACATATATTTATTGATTGATTTTGATTATATATATATAGAATGTGTATAGTTGAATTTAATGTCAAACCTTATACAAACCCAACCCCATTGGAAAATTCGAATTCGAATTGAACTTAATTGTGGCAAAACTCGAATTCAAACTCGAATCATGTCACATAGGCAAGCACCCTATTAACTCCTAAACCTTCACTTTATGTGACAACCCTAAACACAAGTGATACCCTAGGAGTAATGAAGAAGGGCTACCTATTGTCGTCATGGTAGCTCCTCCACCCTATTTAGGCCAACTATCCTCTAGCACAAGGGGGGAATCCGTGGAAACAAGTAAGTCCAATTTATAACTGATTGCTTGAAAAGATTTTAGACCTCGCACAAATCTCACTCTCTCTTTCTCTCTCTCTCTCTCTCTCTCTCTCTATATATATATATATATATTGAAAAATATGTATAGTTAAACTTAATGTTGAACCTCATATGAACCCCATTGGAAAATTCAAATTCGAATTGAACTTAATTGTTGCAAAGCTCTAATTCGAACTCGAATCATGTCACATAGGGAAACACCCTATTAACTCCCAAACCCTCACTTTAATTGACAACGCTAAACACAAGTGATACCCTATGAGTAATGAAGAAGGGCTACCTATTGTCATCAGAGTAGCTCCTCCACCCTATTTAGGCCAACTATCCTCTCGCACAAGGTGGGAATCCTTGGAAACAACTAAGTCCAATTTATAACTGATTGCTTGAAAAGATATTAGACCTAGCGCACACACACATACACACACACATATATAGAAGATTATGTATAGTTGAACTTAATGTCAAACCTCATACGAACCCCATCGGAAAATTCGAATTTGAATTGAACATAATTGTTGCAAAACTCGAGTTTGAACTCGAATCATGTCACATAGGCAAGAACCCTATTAACTCCCAAACCCTCACTTTAAGTGACAACCCTAAACACAAGTGATACCCTAGGAGTAATGAAGAAGGGCTACCTACTGTCATCATGGTAGCTCCTCCACCTTATTTAGGCTAGCTGTCTGTTGAAAAATGTGTAACTAGGTTCGGTCTTCATAAGTATGAAATGTATTTTTGATTCTTGTAAATTATAAAATGAAAAGAACAATTATTATTATTATTTTGGAGCATGGGTTTCATGCTCTAGTTCTTTTATTTTATAGGTCAAGCACCCATTGAGTGCTTCTAGGGTTTGTCCTAGGTCAAGAAGTCAAAAAGTTGAAGACCCCATTGGGCACATTGTAACTTGTAAAGAAAATTATTTTTGTCTTTAAAAGTGTCAGAATACTCTCCAAGACCAAGTTGGCCTGACAGCTGGCAAGTCGGCCTAAATGAAGAGCCACATCCACCTTTGAAGAAGCCTATATATAGAGAGGAACTCGTCCTCCATTTGGTACACTCACTCATCACTCATTCTAGTGAAGAAGAGCAAGGAGAAGGCAATAAAGAAGAGGAAGGACAAAGAAGATTTGTTTTGGGCTAATTCTCTCTCTCTCTCACGTGCTACAGATGAATAGGGTTTTTGCGCAAGACCTAGGGCATCCATCTTCAAATTTGATCTTGAAGAAAAGGAGGCTAAGAGGTCAAGCGAAGGTCAGAGGAGGGCTCTAGAAGAAGATCGAAGTTCCCACGTGTGGCAGCAATAGTTGCAGTAAAGCAAAAAATTCGGATCTACAGTAGGAGGGCGAGAATGTGCTATTGGAAGAGATTTGACTGGGTTTGGCTAGATTGAAGTTGGCACATCATCTCAAGAGGTTGGTCTTGGTGTTGGAGGGTATTGGTCTCAGTGGTAAGGTCATGGAATTCGTTAATTGAAGAATCTATAAGGAAGAGATTTAAGGGTTTTCCTCTCAAGAGGAGAGGTTTTGGCCCTGACTTGTAGCCTATATACTGTGTCATTGTTCTTATTGTTTTGGTAGCTATTTGATGCTTCACACATATAATAATAAGAAATAAAGCTAATAAGTAAAAAGGAAGTACAAGCAATTATCAAGTAAAAGATAATTAATCATAAACATTTCCCTATTGAATTCTCAACATGGTTTCAAAGCTAAGGTTGGCTAAGGGCATCATGAAGATCTCCTCTTCATTCAAGAAGTTCATCAAGAAATGTTCAAAGGTAGCAAGCTATCTCAAGAAAGGTATCAAGGAAGCATGGAGTCTCTTATTCTCTACAAAGGAAGAAGTAATCGAGGAAAAGGATGAAGGTCTCTTTTCGGCAGTCACTGACACATTCCAAGACGAGAGCATTTGGGTCATTGACAGTGGTGCATCCAGGGGCATGACAGGTCATCACAAACAATTGAAGACTTTATCAAAAGGAAAATATTCTTATTTAGTGGAACTTGGAGATAACAAGAGCTATCTCGTGAGAGGCATTGGATCAACTTCTATAGACTTGGAGAATGGAAGCAACATTCACCTCAACAACAATCTATTTGTTCTAGGTTTGCATAAGAACTTACTTTCCATTTCAAGTCTAGAAGATAAGGGTGATAAAGTAGCCTTCAATTGGTGGCAAGGTTGTTGTATGGAGTAAGGACTCAAAGTATAGACAATGTGAGAGTCATTGGTATTCGAGAAGGAAAACTTTACAAGCTAATATCTCCTCTAGCTCAAGCCTTGGTTCATGTTGAAATTAGCCCATGGGAATTATGGCATAGAAGATTTGGTCATCTTCATTTCAAGATCCTCCCATCTCTAAACACCACAGTAGATGGAATACCTAAGCTAAATGAAGATCATGAAGGGGTATGTAAGGGATGTGCATTGGGGAAGAATACCAAGAGACCATTTGGAAGCAGTGCTTCATGGTCAGAAGAAATCTTGGATCTCATTCACTTCGATGTATGTGTCCCTATGACTCCTAAATCACTTGGAGGTCATCTATATTATGTCACATTCATAGATGACCATTCAAGAAAGACCTCGGTTTACTTAATGAAAACCAAGGATGAAGTATTTGCAAAATTTCAAGATTTCAAAGTTGAAGTAGAGAATCTTACAGAGAGAAGAATCAAGATATTGAGATCCGATAATGAAGGAGAATATACATCCAAGGAGATTATATCATTCTGTAAGGATTTGGGATTAAGAGGGAGCTGATAGTCCCATATAATCCCGAGCAAAATGGTGTCGCAGAACGAAAGAATCGAGCCATTGAGGAAAGTGTAAGGGCGATGTTAGACGATCAAGATCTACCAAAGTTCCTATGGGGAGAAGCTACGAAGACAACTCTATACATTCAAAATCGAAGTTCCCACAGGTCACTAGACAACAAGACTCCCGAGGAAGTATTTACTGGGAAGAAACCAACTGTGGATCATCTTTGTATCTTTGGGTGTCTCGTATATATTCATATACCAAAGGACAAAAGGAATAAGCTGGATCCATCAGGCATGAGAGGAACATTTGTTGGTTACACCAATTCGTCTAAGGCCTATAGAATTTACATAAAGGAAGGACACCATATAGAAGCAAGTTGAGATGTCGTATTTGATTAGCGTATTGCTTTCAAGAAATCGAAGGAACTTCCCATGGACTTTGATAATGAAGAACTTTCAGCATTTGAAGAGGAAGTTAATAGGGAAGAAGAAGAAACTCATCATGAAGACGAGGGTCCCAGTGAACTCATTCAACCCGTGGTGCTCCCCAAATCAAGAAAGAGACCAAATTGGTTGAAATCTACACTACTTGATGCAGAAGGTCATGGGGTAGCGAAAGGCTCATTTAGGGAGAGCAAGAAACTGAAGAGATATTCTGGGTATGCTGCATACATGACAAAACTAATTGAAGCATAACCATCCACTTTTGAAGAGGCTGTCAATCATCAGGAATGGACGAATGCCATGAATGAAGAGTATCAATCTATAATGAAGAATGGAGTTTGGGAGATCGTACCAAGGGTCGAAGACCAATCTGCAGTAACTTCGAAATGGATCTACAAGATCAAACATGCGGCTAATGGAAGTGTCGATAAATATAAGGCAAGATTTGTGGCTAGGGGTTTCTCTCAACAAGAAGGCATCGATTATGAAGAGATATTTGCTTCGACAACAAGGTATACAACTATTCGTTCATTGTTCTCTTTGGCAACATCGATTGGATGGAACATTCATCAAATGGATGTCAAGACTGCGTTTCTAAATGGAACTATATATGACGAAGTCTATATAGAGCAACCCTTGGGATTTGAAGTTAAAGACATGAAGGCATATATTTGTAGATTGAAGAAAGCATTATATGGCCTTAAGCAAGCACCAAGGGTATGCTAGAACGGATGCATACCTACAAAGAATAGGCTTCACAAAATGTTTTGCTGATCCAAACCTGTATATCAAGGTTGTAGATGGAGAACCTGTAATCATTCTTCTATATGTAGATGATCTTCTTTTGATAGGTGTAGAAGGTCGAATTGAAGAATGCAAGAAGCAAGTAGCAACATAATTTGACATGAAGGATCTAGGGTTGATGCATTACTATTTGGGACTAGAATTCTGGCAAGGACCTGATGATATTTATTTGGGTCAAGGAAAGTACGTGATCAAGATGTTGAAGAGGTTTGATATGATGGATTGCAAACATGTGACCACTCCAATGATCACTAACTTGAAAATACTAAGGAGTTCGGAATCGAGCCCGCTGAATCTTTCTCAATATAGACAACTGATTGGCTCACTGATGCATTCAGTGAATACTCGACCAAATATATGTTTTGTAGTAAACATTCTCATTCAATTCCAAGTGGAGCCTAAGTATGATCACTGGATAACAACAAAATATATACGGAGATATCTGCGAGGAACTATCCACTACTGCCTGAAATATGATAGGGGGAATGTTAATTTTTCATAGGGCTATACTGATCTTTGCTTTGATAGTTGCATTTCATCATTAACACATTAAGTTCACCCCATAGCATCATAACATTATTATGATTTTACATTATTATTATTCATCAGCATATGTAGCTATGTAGAAAGAACAATAGCATCATCATCAATGCAGCGGAACATAGAGGAACATAAGAAGAAAAGCATGCACACATAGAGACACAAGGATTGGACAGAGACCAGGGCAAAACCCACTATGGGAAAAACCCTTGCAAATTCTTCTTCTAGTAGATTGTCATCAAATGATTTAGCAAAAGAGAGTACAATGAGCCCAAATCCATAAGTAATAATCAAAGTCAAAGTTTTGACTTCAATAAATCTACCGACCAATATAAGTAATAATCAAAGTCAAAGTTTTGACTTGTTCAACAAATCTACCAACTAATATCCAAAATATGTGCCAATAGTCAAAATAATGCAATCAAAGATTCCCGCGCACTTCCATGTTCACCCTTCGTAGTTCCTGTTCAACCTTCGCAGTTTCTATTCACCCTTCGCAATTTTTGTTCACCCTGCGCAGTTCCTGTTCAACCTTCGCAGTTCCTGTTCACCCTGTGCAGATCCTGTTCACCCTACGCAGTTTTTGTTCAACCTTCACAGTTTTTGTTCACTCGTGCAGTTCCTGTTCACCCTTCGCAATTCCGGTTCAACCTTCGATTCTAGATAGAACGAAACTCCAAAAGAAGAATAAATGATATGTGATGATTATGTCCAAATGATCTTGAGGTCACTTGTATTTATAGGCTTCCATGTGTGTCCAATTTGCTTTAGGGCCGACCTTGTCCAAATGTGCATATGTGGGCTTTCTTCATAAGTACATTTTTCCCTTATCCGATTTGAGTAATCTTTAGTTCGATTTTGGTCCTCTCGAAAAGAGGAATTCAATGCAAACATCATCTTTGTCATTTGAGCTACCCAAAGTGGAATTTGACTTCAATTTCTTATATTTAACACTCCCTCTCACCTAGGGAGAATTCCACTTGCTAATATCTGACCATCGATCAACATGACATACGTCCCATCTCAAGAATCTCATCGTCTCGAATCATAAATGTACATCACTTGCTAATTCCTGCTTACTTGATTGTTCTTGTTCATATGATGAATATTCTCAAATCTAGAAGAAGAAGAATTTGCTACTGGAGGGGAGCTTAAGCTACCATCCTCTTTTCATCGGGCCACAACCCAGAACCTTTACCAGCGGGCTACTACCCTGAATTTCTGTCAACGGGCTACTACCCAGAATATCAGCCGACAGGCTACTACCCAGAAAGTTGTCATCAAGCTACTACTTGGAAATGTGTCAACGGGATACTACCTGGACCATCGGCGGGGAGTGAGATCTACAACCCGCATCATCATCAAAGAGCATATCATCAAGGAGCACAACTCAACTTGAAATCACATCGGGAGCTACTACTCATCCCGAAATATCATGGGGGAGATACAATTACGACCCCATATTGAGCAATAGGTGACATAGGGGAGCTACTACTCAACCCATCCTATTGCCTAATGATCTTCTCACCAATGAGCTTGAATAGTCATGTGGTAGAACACCTGCATCATAATCTAGCTTGGAAGAGATACTCGACTTACCAAGAGGTAAGGATAACACGCCTCCCATTGGCCAGACGGAGAGGGATAATCCCAACAAGCCCATCTTGTGGGTATGATGCCAACTGGGGTATACTCTACAATGACCAAGATAGGGTGAGCTACTACTCCAACCCTATGGGTAACAAATAGGGGTAATTCCCTATTGTTTAGAGTTCCCTCAACCCTAGAAGCCTACTGTCTCAATTCTTCACCCTGGGAGCTCAAACAGGGGGGAAGAGTATGGCTCAGTGTCCTTAATCAATGCTTCTCTCATCATACTTGTATCAGGTAATCATCATTTATCAGTAGCAGTTGTATACAAGACATCAAATCAAATATCATGTCAGAACATAAATAACCATATAAATCACAAAAGGATACCATACACATCTTCCCTCTCAAGGAGGTGCCAATCACAAGCATAAGCTTGTCTCGAACAACTGCATTGTCTCAATATATGAGAGTATCTTGGTCCTAACCATATGTATGGGATTCTCTTCCTCTCTATGTCATCACAATGTATCCATGTCATATACAGATCATGCTCAAACAACTCTCTAACAAGCTTCTTCATCTTGCTCATAGCTAGTCATGCCAGCAACATCATACTCAACCTCGGTCGTGCTACAAACCTCTCATCATGGAATATCTCATACGCAGGAAGCACTCATATGTGCTCATCACATCACTAATCAACATCAGCATATCCTATAGTCAAATATCATAGGTGGAATATCATAGACCATGAATAGATCATCTCAAAAGATTCTTGGTGGCAACTTAATGTGAATGAAGCGACTCAATCATGAGTCGACTCAGGTTCTATGCACATCATTGTATATATATGAATAGATGTTCTAAACGAAACATCAATGCCTCAATCAATTGTCGGTTGGCAAGTCAAGTTCAACAACATTGAACTTCAAATCAGAGTGTCCAAGGATTTGTATTTCTATCTTCCAATACTTCTTTAATAGCTTCACAAGATATATTATCTTCAAAAATTGATTCATCATGCCATGATACATCATGTCGAGCTTTAGAAGCCATCTCCCTCTTACTTATATCATCAGAGGCTCTTTACCTGATAATAGTAGATCGTCAGTAACCAAAAACATAATCAATTCATACCTTGGAACACTTCTGAAGAGAAGGCTTGGATTAATACAACATCCTGACTTCATCAGATAATTGTTAATGCAGACATATCTGGATGGGGGGAGCTTGCTTCATGCAATGCTCACTGTAACCACAACACTTTACCAAACCATCATTCCCAGCCTTTCATAAATCATTATTATGCAATCAAATTAACTAAATCAACTCATCAAAGTTTAGAAGCTAGATCAATAAAAAATCATAAATATCTCAGTATAGGTCCATGTGACAGGTAGAGATTTCATCAAGTCAAGACATCATTTATTATCATTTCAACAGGTTGTTATCAACCACGCAATATCAATCCATAATTTCATCAAGTCATTCCCATGATCATAATACAAGTCATAGGAAGTCACTATGCTCATATATCATTATCATCAAGATGAATCTTAAGTCATCATGGCAAATCGTTAGACATCGAGTCAGATCCAAATTTGCTATCATAGTAAGGTTTATAGTCCAAGACATATCTCAAATATAGAGTCAAAGATCTAAGTCATTATCAGACATCATACAACTCATCTATATCAGTTGAGTCATAAATCATTCCTTCCACTAGATACCAAGGACATATCATGCATGTTCCAGGCATACAACAGTCAATACTTCAACTAATGTGCTGAGAATGAGAAGGCCAATATAAAAGCATTATGAAATACCAAAATAATTTATGTCTGAATTCCCAACACTATTTAATTATATCAATCAGCCAAGTCATGTCAAACCCTCATAATACAAACTTAAAACATAATATATATATATATATATATATATATATATATATATATATATATCCCGGTCACTTGCAAACACAAGATCAGTCTACATATTCATATTATTCAAACTTCCTTGCTCTCAAATATTTCGGATATCTGCTACACATCTGCAGAATTGACATCCTCCAGGTGATCATCAAATTTCATGCACAAAACATCAAATTTTTTGTTCTACAAACATAGTCGTACCAATAGGCCTTCCTCTGAGTGACTGAGGCTTAGAGTTAGAGAAAACTCTTTTACCTCAGATCAAAACTTAGCTGCAGATCATCAATGTCAGTGTAATATTCTCAATTAGCAATAGCTAATTGGAAATATTAATTTGTGACTACTTTACTTTAAAAAAGTTAAGTTAGAAATAAAGTGGGTGAAGAGGGACACTTAACTCACACTTAGGATAAAAGCATTTCCTAAAGTCACTTGAGAGACATGATTAATTGGCAGCGTGGGGCCTAGAGGTTGAAGTGGCAGCGTGGGGAAGATGACAGTGTGGGCCCAAGCCAGTGCAGAGCTAGAGGGACAATAAGGCTCAAGGAGACAACACAATTGATGGTGGGGCCTAGGTGAGAGCAAGGCTCTCCAAACATAAAAAGGGAGAGGGTCTCCTCATTTGGATCATTCGGATTATGCATCTATGTTATTTGTCTTTTGACATTGAGCACGCTTGCTGTTGAGCAAAGTCTGCACGTATTGTTCAGTACATCGAGTGTCTCCATAAGGAGATCCCAACCTCAGCCCCGGGGGACTTAAAGTGCCTGCTCGGGTGAGGAGTTCCATTCTTGTTTTTCCGGAGAGAGTTGCAGCAACCACAGTTGGGAGCATTCACTGGAAGAGACATCGCAGTGAGTGAGAAGGAGGACGCAGTCTTGGAAGGAGGTGATTCCGGATTGAGGGTCTATCAGGAGATCCAGCCTGGGATAGTTGGAAAGGGGTAAGCCCTTCCCTATTCCATCATTTTGGTAGAGTCGGAGGCCATTATTTGCAACAGATCATTCATGGCTAGCGTTTACCATTGGGACAACGTGGTGCCTCAAGGGAGGTAATTTTCGGAGGTCAGCTATTTTCGGAAAGCTCTCTGGGCTTTTCTGGGTATTAGGTGGAGAGGCCATTCCCAGAGTTTCACAATTTTCCGAGGAGGGGAGCAGCCCAAAATAGTCATTTCATTGCAACAGTAGCAGCAATACAGCAGCAACACCAATAGCACTGGAGATTATGCAGTCATTGAGGGAGCAGCCATTCCGGGATATATTCTGAGAGTATTTCTACGCTTGCCTAGTGCAAGCCAAGGTGCTATCATTCTGATCACCTTTGTACTCATTTCATCTTTTAGTATTTAATAAAATGGCTCAGCGTTCTCCATATTGTCTATTGTTCATGTGATGACTCTCTAGTTGTTGTAGTTCTTTGTTTATGTGCTTTATATTGCTGTTTATTTCTATCTGGAATATTACAGTCAAATACTCATAAATCATATTTCAATAGTTCAGAATATTCATGACATTAGGAGAAGGGATCTAATGAAGTGGTTCTCCCTTTTTAATGGAAATTCATTTCAGTCATATTTATTCATGTCATTAACCTGTCTACGATACTGTCATGCATCAACAAATCTATTAGATCATAAATTCAAACATATACCCATCATGGTTATAACATGCTCACATTATATCATTACATCAAAATTTCATCAAGGGTTAGATTCCCATGATAGGGGCTGCAGATAGGTGAGACATCACACTTCAAAGATCATGAACACAATATCTCTTCTACCAAGTCAATCCATCAAGTTAGGGCATTCAGATTTACTAATCATATCAAAAACATAACCACGGTTAACAAGAGATCTAGAGAATCAATCTCATAGTTCTATCATGGTTACCATGCTTGTCATGATCCATAGGATCAAGTCAAGTTATTCAAAAACTTTACCAAAACAACAAGAGTGTCAACATACTTTCATCATACTTATCACTATCATTATCAATACCATATCAAAGAGTTAACCTTCTATAAGAGATCCAATATGTCATGCATATCAAGTCTTAGGCGTATCATTTACTAGAGTCAAGGTGCTAACCTTCTTCATATAATCACGATCTCAAAAACAATAGATGTTAGCCAAACCTCAAGTTATGCCACTATATCCAAGATCAACAATAAGTAGCCTCAGAGAATCAAGATGATCATCATGATCAAAATATTCAATACCAGGTGCACCATTTCATCATAGGAAACATAAATCCAAGTCACTTTCATATGCATGAGCCATTAGCGAAGGAGACATTCTAATGTTATAGCCATCCAATGTTATAGCTGAAACATAACATTAAAACAATATACCATGCATACCTTGTAGTATTCAAATACCTGTGCACCTTCTCATGGGTAGCTTGTAGTGCTTGTCACCTTTTCATTAGGTGCCTCTTTACCCTTTAAGATCTAGCTTTTCTTTCCTGCATCTCAAATGATCCTTAAGAAGGACCCATTTATCACAGCTCATCAAGGAGGTTATATACATCCATATACTCAAATATACATGCAGGAAGTATAAGCAATGATAAAAAAAAATCATAATAATCATATCCGTAAGTCTAAACAAGAGTAAAGACACAAAGAAACATCAAGAGTCAAGGAGTACTTATCTTCAATGAGAGGTGATCCTCTCCCTCTTGAGCTAGTCTTCAAGAGGCATCACTATCCATATTCCACATAGAATGTTGCCTTGAACCAACTTTATCAACAACCAGGTCATCAAATCAATCCCAAGTGCTTGAGCATCTTCACATAAACCATGCTAGGGTTTCATACATCAAATCTCAGGTCTTTTCCATAAACCAGGGTTTCTCTCAAACCCTAACCATCAAATCCTTATGCAATAACTACTTGGGGTTTTCTTCATACCCTAGAATTCTTTTAGGTCTCTACCATCCTCTTCTTGCTTCCATCAAAAGTGTCTCCATGGGGTGATCTCAAAGGCTTTTCTTCAGCCCAGCTCTGATACCATGTTAATTTTTCATAGGGCTATACTAATCTTTGCTTTGATAGTTGCATTTCATCGTTAACAAATTAAGTTCACCCCATAGCCTCATAACATTATTCTGATTTACATTATTATTATTCATCAACATATGCAAATGCAACTATGTAAAAAGAACAATAACATCATCATCAATGCATCGGAACATAAAGGAACGTAGGAAGAAAAGCATGCACACATAGAGACACCAGGATTGGTCGGAGACTAGGGCAAAACCCACTATGGGAAAAACCCTTGCAAATTCTTCTTCTAGTAGATTGTCATCAAATGATTCAGCAAAAGGGAGAGTATAATGAGCCCAAATCCATAAGTAATAATCAAAGTCAAAGTTTTGACTTGTTCAACAAATCTACCAACCAATATCTAAAATATGTGCCTATAGTCAAAATAATGCAATCAAATATTCTCGCGCACTTCCCGTTCACCCTTCGCAGTTCCTGTTCACCCTTCGCAGTTCTTGTTCAACCTTCGCAGTTTCTGTTCACCCTTCGCAGTTTCTGTTCACCCTTCGAAGTTTCTGTTCACCCCGCGCAGTTCCTGTTCACCCTTCGAAGTTTCTGTTCACCCCGCGCAGTTCCTGTTCACCCTTCATAGTTTCTGTTCACCCTGCGCAGTTCCTGTTCAATCTTCCCAATTCCTGTTCACCTTGCGCAGTTCTTGTTCAATCTGCGCAGTTCTTGTTCAACCTTCGGAGTTTCTGTTCACCCTGCGCAGTTCTTGTTCACCCTGCGCAGTTCCTGTTCAACCTTCACAGTTCCTGTTCATCCATCGCAATTCTTGTTCAACCTTTGCAATTCCGGTTCAACTTGCGATTCTAGATAGAACAAAACTTCAAAAGAAGAAGAAATGTTGTGTGATGATTATTTCCAAATGATCTTGAGGTCACTTGTATTTATAGGCTTCCATGGGTGTCCAATTTGCTTTAGGGTCGACCTTGTCCAAATGTGCATATGTGGGCTTTCCTTCATAAATACATTTTCCCTTATCCGATTTGAGTGATCTTTAGGTCGATTTTGGTCCTCTCAAAAAGAGGAATTCAATGCAAACATCATCTTTGTCATTTGAGTTGCCTAAAGTGGAATTTGACTGTAGTTGCTTAAATTTAACAAGGAATGATGTTCACTTGGTTGGATATATAGATTCCGACTAGGGAGGCAATGAGCAGGATGGAAGTGTTGAGAATCTATAGGGCTTGTGATTAATACATAAATTCTCTTCTTGATAACTACTTGTGAACTTGCTTATGTGTTCTCTTCTTTAACTTATTTAATCTTTCATCAAGTCAGTTATCAAAGTATCTAGTCAACAATGTAGAGACAGAATTAATTTCACTTGTAACTGAATGTCTTGTAACTGTAGTTAGGAAGGTAAATCTCTGATTTACCTTCCTCACTTTTTATCACTTTTTATCACTGTCTTTGTGTATAAAACCAGGATACACTTGTTTTAGATTTACCTTCCTAACTTTTTATCACTGTCTTTGTGTATAAAACCAGAGATATTCCACAAAAAAATGCTCCTTTACCGCAGCATATGTAGGGTATATATAGTAGTTCTAGCCAGATATTTAAGCCGACCTTATAGCCATTAAGTGGGCCGACTTTAATACTTGTTTGTAAGACGACTTCATAGGCATATCTTCAATGTTAAATATGGGCAGTCTTGTAAGCTATTTTCTTGCAACGTCCTGGAGGATATTCGCCATTTACATGACTCTTAATTACACTTATGTTCCTAATAGACATCAAGAAGAAGTCTATAGACCTATACTAAGAATATTGCTCATGAAACCCATGAAGAAAGTAAACCAAAAATTCATTTTATAGTTATTGACTTCTTCTTTACATAAGTACATAATTACATAGTCATAATGAAGACCTACCTAGTTACACTTTTTTAACACCCTCTCTTAACTAGGGAGGTATTCATACAGGTACTTGGTTACTTTTAAAATAGAAGAATCTTATAAGAAAAATCGGATTGGTAATCGCATCTGTATAGCATCATATCAACCAACATTGTACTAGTGCAAGGCCTTGACTAACAATCCCATCTCTTCAACGAGACAATGGGCTTCAATGTTGGCGAGACACATGACTTATAGACACCTTCGTCATTGTCACTCCAAGGTACATACTCCACCCGGGTGTTCCCAAAGTATGACCTTACTAGACTATTCTTCTCTTGGGTAGCTAGCCCTCAAAGAATATTGGTCCCCAACTACTCTTATCTTGAATGCCCGATCACATTCTCAAAGAGTATAGAATGCCAGATGATTACCCAATCCTCCATTCTATCTTCCCAAAACCAGAATGATGTGTCTATCTCTCCCTCCCAGGGAGGACCTATTCCACAAGGGAATGTACTCATTCTTATACAAAGAATGTACCTAAGCTCATCCTTAGGAATTACCAAGTTTCTTCCAAGTAAGAAACTTACCATTAGGTTCCTTCTTAACCAGGGACCTCCAGCAGCAATGGTGAGACACCCAGCTGCTCATGAAGAATTCCTGTCCTCGATGTCATGGATTTCGATATTGAGGAATCTCCATCTTTTAGCTTCATAGGGCATAGATCATTTATCACTTTTCTCCTGAGACAGGTCAGTTATCAGAAAGTGATCTATCAGACTTCCTTATCTGGTCCACTTGATATGCCATGTTGCTTTCCTTCGAATCATTTCCAAGGATCATACATCCTTTCTTATGATCAGCAGCCCTGCACAAATTTATCCAGATAGACATATACATATGAACTTTTAGAACAGAAGTTACCTTGATGATGATCTTTTACCATGACATCTTCCTGTAGGCATCAACACCCTTCATACAGATTGACACATCTCCTAGTGATATGTTTTCCCAAGGATCTTCTTCTTTACCAGGTTTCCGTTAGAGTCTCCATATCTTCCCAGGAGATTTCCTAGTCACATCCACTTGGCCTCCGGATGATAACTGCCTCTGGACATGGTTGTATTTCATGATCTCTTCCTTTCTGCACATTCTTCATTCCCAGAAACTTCCAACTTTTCCAGTTTCTTGTTTTAAGTACAACCCCTTCATATTCTATGAGGTCATATTATGTTGATTTCATCTGGTAGTGCTTTGAGAGATCCTTCTTCATAGATCATACTCCTAAATATGGAGGTATATTACCTGCAACCAAATGACATGATTTCACAGCATCCAATATCAGCATGTATACCTCATACTTATCTTCCTTGAGTCATCATGTAGCAGTTTCTCTTGAATGAAGAGTTTCATTCCTTTGACCTGTTTCAACAATATGTCATCACATCCCAAAATTCTTTCTTCATGATGACCCTAGATCTGATGACTACTTAACTTTAAATAGAGAGGTTTTCTAGAAGCTTTTTCCCCGAGAGCTTCTTCCATGCTTTTATCAAGATGCTTCTTAATGTACATGCTGTTGTACAATTTTACGACTAATCAGAGATCACTTATAGAGGAAGATGATCTCAATCATAATAGAGATCTCTTGCTTCCTCCTTCTTAGATCTTTTAGTGTCAAGTTCTTCTCTTTCATAAGTGACATGTGCTTCTTCCTTTCTCCTCTTGTCCTTTCTGGATTTAGGACAGTCTCTCTTATAATGTCCAAGCTCATCACATCCAAAGCATCGCACGTTGTCCATATTTCTTATTTTATTTTGAGGGCCAAACTTTATGAATCTGCCTTTCTTCCTGTATGAAGCTGCAAAGGCATGATTCTCTTCACTTGGTTCTGTATCAGCTTTGGCATTTAGTCTTGTTTCCTCTATTTTACATAAAGACCATAAATCTTGGAATGGAGTGGCTTCTTTCTTTCCATATAGACTGGAAGTGAAGCTTCCCCATTCTTTTGGTAGAGCATTCAACACCACTGTTGTCATCTCAGTGTCAGACATCACTTCTCCTAGTGCCTGCAATTGATCTCTTATTTCAGAAATCCTCATAAAGTATGGAGTGATTCCTGCTTCCCTTGATAACTTCATTTTGTATAGTTCTTGTCTCAAAGAGATTGCTTCTCTAGTAGTACTCACAGAGAATAGCTCCACCAATTTTTCATATATTTGTTTTGCAGTCTTTAGTTTTGATACATAGCGAATGAGTCTTTGATGGATTCTATGAGAATCCTTTGGGCTCTAATTTCTCCCTTCATGTATTTAGCATGGGCTGAAGTATCTTCTTTTGGAGGTGAAACAATAGATCCTTCGATATGATCCATTACTTCGTCTTCAATTAAGTTTAAGTCTATTCTTTTCTTCCATGCATTGAAATTTGATGATCCAACCAGCTTGTTGCTTTCTTTACAAAAAGGCATCTTGATAGATAGGGTCATTAATACTTACTTGAGTGGATGACCTTTTCTTTTGGCAACTTTCTTGATGGTAAATGATGTCTTCTTGAATGTAAATCTTTGATGACAAAGATTACTTTACTTGAATGAATTGATATGGCTAGAGAGCCTTCCTTGCAGACTGATTTGATTCTTCAACCCAAACTTTTATCTTTGCTTCTTGTAGTGTTTACTTTGTCAAGCAGCCCTTGCATTCGGCACCTTAGCTCTGATACCATGTTGAGAATCTATAGGGCTTGTGATTAATACATAAATTCTCTTCTTGATAACTACTTGTGAACTTGCTTATGTGTTCTCTTCTTTAACTTAGTTAATCTTTCATCAAGTCAGTTATCAAAGTATCTAGTCAACAATGTGGAGACGGAATTAATTTCACTTGTAACTGAATGTCTTGGAACTGTAGTTAGGAAGGTAAATCTCTAATTTACCTTCCTCACCTTTTGTCACTTTGAAATCACTGTCTTTGTGTATAAAACCAAAGATACACTTGTTTTACTTCACCAATCCTGTACCTTATTATACTTTGTATCTTCAGCAATTTATATGCTTCAGTTATTTTCAAAAACTATATTCTCTAGCTCCTTATTTCTTCAGATAGATCCGTACTCAAATTTGTTCCTTGATTAGCTTCATTCCAGCGTTGTCATCTTCAGACTTGTCCGCATATGCTACTGTCCTTAGATCTGTTTGGGTATACCTTCTCAAACTAATCCACAATGTTCTTTCTTCCATGCTTGTTCACTATGATTGCTCCTCTAAATATCTGCTTGTCTACTTCAGACTTTACGGTAATACTGCTGTGATTGCTCCTCTAAATATCCGCTTGTCTACTTCAGACTTTACGGTAATACTACTGTGATTGCTCCTCGTTACCACGCTGTATATCCTCCGTATTATCCGCAAGACTTTCTCCTTTTTCCGCGTTATATATCCTCAGTGTAATCCGCAAAAACTTGCTCCTTTACTGTAGCATATGTAGGGTATATATAGTAGTTCTAGCCAGATATTTAAGTCGACCTTATAGCCATTAAGTAGGCTAACTTTAATACTTGTTTGTAAGACGACTTCATAGGCATATCTTCAATGTTAAATATGGGCAGTCTTGTAAGCTATTTTCTTGCAACGTCCTGGAGGATATTCGCCATTTACATGACTCTTAATTACACTTATGTTCCTAATAGACATTAAGAAGAAGTCTATAGACCTATACTAAGAATATTGCTCATGAAACCCATGAAGCAAGTAAACCAAAAATTCATTTTATTATTATTGACTTCTTCTTTACATAAGTACATAATTACATAGTCATAATGAAGACCTACCTAATTACACTTTTCAACAGGAAGGAGCACTACAGGAAGATGTTTCAGTTTGAGATCCTCCATGAGCTCATGGATGAGTAGAAAGCAAGATGCAATTGCTTTTAGTAGTGCTGATGCTGAGTATGTTGTGACTTGTGAAGTACGCAGAGAAGCAGTTTAGTTAAGGAAGCTGCTATCCGACCTATTCGAAGGACCGATGGACCTTATAGTGATACATTGTGACAATAGCAGTGGTATACGATTGTATGAGGACCTAGTATTTCATGGAAAGACAAAGCATATAAACAACAAGTATCACTACATTCGGGAGCTAGTTCAAAATGGTGTGTTGCAACTACAATATATCTCCACTGATGAGCAGGTAGTTGACATATTGACAAAATCTCTTCCTAACAAAAAGCTTGTATTCTTGAGAGACAAGCTTGGCTTGGTTGATATATCCTCCCTAGTTGAGAGGGAGAGATAGGCACATCATTCTTGTCTTCACTTGGGAAGAAAGAATGGAGGATTGGGTAACCATCTGGCATCTGATACTCTTTGAGGATGTGGTAGGGCATCCAAGACAAGAGTAGTCGTGGACCGATATTCTTTGAGGAATAACTATCCAAGATGAGAATAATCCAAAGAAGGTCATACTTGGTGAACAATCGAGTGGAGTATGTACCTTGAGAGACAATGATGATGGTGTCTATAAATCATTGGTCTTGCCAGCTTTGTGCTCTGATCTTGTGGAGAGATAGAGTTGTTAGTAAAGGCCTTGCTATATGACAATGCTGGTTGATATGATGCTAGACAGATGGGTTACCAATCTGACCCTTCTTATGAGATCTCTTTAGATTGACAATGTCCATGTACCTCTTATGAATACCTCCCTAGTTAAGAGGGAGTGTTGAAAAATGTGTAACTAGGCTCGGTCTTCATAAGTATGAAATGTATTTTTGATTCTTTTAAATTATAAAGTGAAAAGAAAAAATATTATTATTATTTTGGAGCATGGGTTTCATGCTCAAGTTCTTTTATTTTATAGGTCAAGCACCCATTGAGTGCTTCTAGGGTTTGTCCTAGGTCAAGAATTCAAAAGATTCAATGTCATAAGTTGAAGACCCCACTGGGCACATTGTAACTTGTAAAGAAAATTATTTTTGTCTTTAAAAGTGTCAGAATACCCTCCAAGACCAAGTCGGCCTGGCAGCTGGCAAGTTGGCCTAAATGAAGAGCCACATCCACCTTTGAAGAAGCCTATATATAGAGAGGAACTCATCCTCCATTTGGCACACTCACTCATCACTCATTCTAGCGAAGAAGAGCAAGGAGAAGGCAGTGAAGAAGAGGAAGGACGAAGAAGACTTGTTTTGGGCTAATTCTCTATCTCTCACGTGCTACAAAAGACTAGGGTTTTTGCGCAAGAGCTAGGGCATCCATCTTCAAGTTTGATCTTGAAGAAAAGGAGGCAAAGAGGTCAAGCGAAGGTCACCAAGGGTCTCTCTCAAGCTCGAGGAGTCAGGGAAAGGCAAGCGAAGGTCAGAGGAGGGCTCTAGAAGAAGATCGAAGTTCCCACGTGTGGCAACAACAGTTGAAACAGTTGCAACCGTTGCAGTAAAGCAGAAATTTCGGATCTGCAGTAGGAGGCCGAGAATCTTGTAGCAGGAGGCCCAAAAGGTGTTATTGGAAGAGATTTGACTAGGATTGGCTAGATCGAAGTTGGCACATCATCTCAAGAGGTTGGTCTTGGTCTTGGAAGGTATTGGTCTCAGTCGTAAGGTCATGGAATTCGTCAATTGAAGAATCTATAAAGAAGAGAAGAGATTTAAGGGTTTTCTTCTCAAGAGGAGAGGTTTTGGCCCTGGCTTGCAGTCTATATATTGTCATTTTTCTTATTGTTTTGGTAGCTGTTTGATGCTTCACACATATAATAACAAGGAACAAAGCTAATAAGTAAAAATGAAACACAAACAGTTATCGAGTAAAAGAGAATTAATCATAATCATTCCCCTATTGAATTCTCAACACTGTCCTCTAGCACAAGGGGGGAATCCCTTGAAACAACTAAGTCCAATTTATAACTGATTGCTTGAAAATATTTTAGACCTAACACAAATCTAATTTATGATATCTCTGGAAGTATATTTCAGATTTAGGAAACTAGAAAATATGAGTAATTTTTGTATTTAATGGGGTGGTTGAAATAGAGATTGGTGCCTATTACCCACCAAACCACCAAAAGTGGATGATCCCCAATAGAAAATTTTCTCCTCTTCATCTCTTCCAGGTTCCAGCCAACAACTAGCAGCCCCTGAGAGCCACCTTGTAGCTGATGTGACGTGCCATTCATATCTCCACCACCTGCCTTAGTCATATGTCCCCTGGCCCATTTGTTAGGGTCTATGTTGGAAGGTGGGCTTCTGGTCAAAAGGTACTTTCTTCATTTTGCATTCGGGTGCTTATGCTTGTTTGCACTTTGGGCATTTGGCATGAATTATGGGGCTACTTGGAAGAAAGAGGGGTCTTGTCGTAGTCTTGTTCCCTCACCTTGTAGGGTTTCCCTCTCCAAGGCCTGCTAGATTTGTTTATACCTTGTAGGGTTTCCCTCTCCAAGGCCTGCTAGATTTGTTTATAACTTTATACCTTGTAGGGTTTCCCTCTCCAAGGTCTGCTAGATTTTGCAGCAACAATGCCTACACCAATCGAGGGGGTATAGAGTCAAGAGTTCTGACTTTTTTTTTTTAAAGTCATGATTAGGGAAAAACAGAGCTGCAATAGCCTGATACAGCCTGCCAAGCCTAATTTGCTGTTAATTAATGCAGAAATTTGCTTGCAGTGACCTTCCAAATGTTGCACCTCTTAAACTTGCTATTAGGGCGTGTCTTACAATGAGGTATACATTGTGCATTGACTCTGGAGATGATAGATGCAAGATTGGCACATTAAGAAATAAAACAACAAAGGGATTGAGAGAGGAAAGGCCACACCTAATTCCTTCTATTGGACCCTTCACATATAGCCCTTGCATCAGATTTTTTTCCCAAGCAATTTTAGCATCAACTCTCAGCAGTTATATCAAAACATGTGCCTCACATCAGAAATAAATAAACCCTTTACATTGCTAGCATTCAACTAAATCTTCAAGAATGGCTCTAGAATATTTTTGCTCAAACTTTAAACAACCATTACAGTCAGAGGGAGCCTCTCTTATATAGGGTTAGAGCTCAAAACCTGCAAACATAAAATAATAATATCCAAGTTGTAGATCCATGATCTCTTTTAGGAAAGCATAAAATCTAATATCTCCTAACTAACTCCTAATGATAAGTCAAATATGAATAATAAAATAAAAGGACAAAGAGTGGTCATGCCACTTGTCCCCTCCTCAAGCAAGACATCTCCTTTGATCTAGTGTTTGACCATGCAATTCCATCCAAGGTTCTGTTATGGCCTAAATCTACCTCAGGCTGAGAAAGGTAGAATCTAGGGTAACATCAAACCACGCTTAACTTGGTAGCTAGCCCTACCAGATCGGGAGAGGGCTATCTCCTTGTCAATCTCAGCGAAAAATGATCAGTGAGGCTTGAGATGACTTGAATGAAGACTGATTTTAGGCTAGGTATGTGTGCAAAAGAGTTTGATTGATTTTAAGGGTGTTTTGTTGGTTCAAATGGAAAGGCAGATTTTGGGTCTCGGGAATGAGCCTCAGTTTTGCAGAGATCTTAATGGGGCAAGGTAGGCAATTGATTTGACACTTCCAATTGAAAGAAATGGAGGGTTTAGACATGTGAGAAGTTGAAGAGGGCAAGAAACCTTCAGGAATCCTCTTCCAACAGCTGAAAACATAGAAAATTAAACAAACCCTAGGTACAGAACTACAAATTTTAATGAATTCTACCTTTTTCCTTGTTTGTTTAAGTTAAGAAGAAATAAGAGAGAAAATGGTATACATAAAACACCAGTAGACTTACATTTATAGAGGGAAACACACTATCAAAGCAAAATGCCACATGAATCCCATAGAGTGCTGCAAACCCTGGTCTATTTCTTTGTCAAACTGCAGAGATGAATGTACAATGACGCTCAAAGCATTCACAAAAGTCCAACCATGCTAATGACTGAAAAACCACAAGATATAGACAAACAATAACTCATCCCTGCCTCTAGGGGTCGAGCTCATAAGTTTAGGAGCTGTTCCAACAAAATTTAAACTGAGAACTAGAAAGTAGGCAGTGGAACAGCTTGCCTCTAAAAACTAGGAAACTGATTCATTCAGTTGCAAATTACCTTTTGATGGATGAATCTATCTCTATGAGTGAAAATTTAGCAAAATTACATCAAAATCCATCATGTTATATTTAATGACATCATGAGTTTGACAACTAGAAGGAAAAAGTCAAACTGTAAAAAAAAACTAGGCGAAAAACAGAGTTTTTGACCAAAAATGAGTAAAATCCTCCAATGCGCCGCGCCTGATTTCCCTATGCGTCGCGCCAGTTTGCAGCTGATTTTGGAGGCCTTCCCGGTGTCCAAATTTGCTCCAAGTGGGCTTGTTGGAAAGGTCTGCCTGTCTACTTTCCAACACAAGTGGAATTTTTGAATTTGGCTTCCATTTGCCCCTCCAAAACTGAGTTCTCCCAAGACTGCTTCCTGTGTGTCAAAAAAGGGGCAGAAAGGTCATTTTTGGGGTGTTTTTGACCTTTTTGGAAGCCCAAAACCCATCAAAATTTCTTGGCCATTGGTAGGCATGCATATTTTTCCCTGACAAATCCAAAAATGCGGAGTTTTCATCAAAAGGAGTCCCCCATCAAAAGCGAGCGCCAGGTGGCGCGGCGCATAGAGCAGAAAAGTCTGTTTTTTAGACCAAAATTTTCAAAAATGCAAAAAGTGTTCCAAATTTTTTGAAATTTGGGCTGAGTGTTCTTCATCAAGTGCTATGTTGGGCCAAGGAAGCCTCAGCCAATATCTGAAGTTTATCATGCTCTTTTCGCCTCCTCGATGCCTTCTTCAACTTGGCCTTCAAGATCTTGATTCTTGCTTTGCAAACATGGTTTCTCGCCCAATAATGATTGGCCATGTGCCTCAACATATTTTTCTCTTTGTTGACATTCTCCAACAGTTTTTCCAAATGCATATTTACCCTTGCAAGTCAAGTTTCACGATCAGCGTCAATTTCTTGCTCAAGTAATGTCATCTTGGTTTTGCTCCTTTTGGCAGCGTGCCGTTTCTCTCGTATGTTTTGCAGCTCCATAATGGTTTGCTGATCCTCTAGTTGCTTGTTTCTTTGCTCAAGGTATTTGATTATCCACTTGGCTCTTTGTAGGTTGAGGGACAAAGTATTTATCTCCGCCTGTTGCTCCCGAATGATCTCTCTAAGCTTTGAGCTTGGTGAGCCCAAATCAGTGTCATCCTCCTGAATGAGAATGAAATCTGTTTCCTGCCCTCCTGAAGGCCCCTCATCATGTATTGGCCTCTTACCCTTGTCCCGTACCTGCACTGCGGATGGAGGAAGTGAGACCCCTTCCACCCCAGGTGGAGATAATACTCGCTTGGCTGCTGCAAACAACCTTCTAGTGCCCTTTTGATAGGTGAAAAACACCGACACACTAGCGGTTTGTGTCTCATGACCCTCCTGCTGATGTGAAGGTCCACCTGTCTCATGAAAAGCTTCCGGAGGTACCGAGGAGCTGTGAAGAACTCATGAGAAATGAAATCCTCCCATGAAATATCCTGCAAACCAAGCTGATGCATAACCACAATTTTGATGAGTGCAAAATGATATATACTGTTATACTGCTGCTGAGGAGTTTTCTTCTGCACCAGGGTGGTCATCTTCTCAATATTTCGGCAAGTGAAGTAGGGGAGGTTCATCATTCTCACCCTGGTAAAGTGCATCAACAATCTGATGTGATGGCATATAGGCGAGAAAACCGACCCTCACAGCTGAAATATTTGATTATGAGTTTCATCAAAGGAGCGTATGAATTTTTCAGGTATCGAAAGGGAAAAACTCTGCTGAGTTGTCTCAAAAAACCAGGCTTGATGTATGGCTCATAGTGTTCCCTGTCAATTCGCTGCCTTTTATTCCATTGCTCTCCGACATTTGGAATACCGGTTGCTAGAGAGATAGACTCCGGTGTCAAGGTGAATGTCACACCTGCAAGAGTGACTTGGCCATTATGTAGATGAAGCACAAACAATCTGGCCAACTCATGATGGTACCGGACTCTAGCAACCATCTCACAGAACTGATAACAAGACTGCTGTTGAAAACATGTGATAGCAAGAGGGTAGGCCTGCAGCTCAGCAAGTGAAGTAGGCTCTTCTCGTACATGTTTACCACTCTTGTGAGGTCTCCTTGGTGCATGCAATTTGGTTGGAGAGTCACTGTGTGTTTCTTCATCTCGGTCATAGGAGGAATCTGACTCCATGTTTGCCAAAGTTTGTGTTGTCTTAGATGAGTATGAAGAGTTTTAGGTGTCTTTGGTTTTTTGCTGCCAAGTGTATGAAAATGTATGAAGGGTTATGAAGGGAGAGGGTAAGAGGGATTTTGGGAATGTTTCCAATTGGAATTTGGGGAATTGAAGGGTTTTAGGGACAGTTTCTAGGCTTTTGGGATAGCAATTGGGGTTTGGGAATTTTGTTGCTAGGATTTGGGATAATGGGAATTGGGATAGGGGTGAATGAATTTAGGGATATGGGGGATAGGGAAATGGTTTGATGAAACTAGAACAGCAGTGAGGGAATAAAAAGGTGAGGGAGTGATGGCCACAAAATAACCAATTTACAAACCCTAAGCAATCATGTCTTGAGCGAGGAAGTAGGGTTTGAAATTTTTTATTAAATCCTCATAAACATCTTAAGACACACGTTTATTGGCATTGGAAGAGTTGTTTGACTTACTTTGGACCGGAGGAAACCGAGCAAATTGGAGATTTGAATGAAATCGTGGTGAAAATAGCTTGCAGCTCTACGCGCTGCGCCACAAACCCAACGCGCCGCGCCGGTTATATGCGTCGCGTCAGTGTGTTTTTAACACTGTGGAGGCCGGCCCAATGCGCCGCGCCTCTCAGCCAATGTGCCGCGCCCCTGAAATTCGCACAGTTTCCCTTCAAACTGCTCCCTTTCTCCAACACGGTTTTCCTTTGCTCAATATTTCTTCTTTGAATGCAAATGAGCCCTTTGAACATGAAAAATGACTTCTATACAAGAGGTTTTGATGTTTTCATTGATAAAACCCACTTTTATAATGTTTACATTTGACACTTTCTCTTCAAACTCTGTTTTAGGCAGTTTGCTTCATTTTGCCTCTGATTAACTGAATGACTTGATATTTTGTTTGCCTTGCAGGGGATGGATTTGCTGAAGTTTGACAAGGTGACCAGGGTTGCCATTGAAGTTATTTACATATGAGAGAACTTGAAATTACATCAAATTTATACATAAAAAGATAAAATACTTTATTTTTCTCAAAACAGAGTTTTGAGGAAAAATACATTTCTAGGCATATGATGATGAAATTTATTTAGTACTAGAACTTTATTCAACCTCCTCATGCGCCTGCTGACCATTATTGGACATTTTGAAGACCTTTCTGAGGAAACCCTAGACCTAATGAAACTGAAACCCTAAAAATGACTCTTTGCAAATTATGAGACAAAAAGTGACTGTAGATGATCTTAATGAATGGAAATGGGCCAGTAGGTAAAGGACATGAGGGAAAAATCTACAACAAGCCACTGCCGTCAGATGATCCATGCTCCTAATGGAATGCAGCTGACTGAGTGAGACACCTAATATGTAATGCAACAAGAGAATTTTGATCACTGACGAAGGGATGAAGATACCGACACTAACAGGTTCCACGTGTGAACTCTCCTAATGCAGCGCTCCTCCAAAAATGTCTAAAAGCATGTGTAATAAACATTCCCTTAGACTAGGGAGTCAACACATGCAAGAAACCCACTTGTCCTCCAAGCTATAACCATGGGGAAGCAAAACTTAAACAATGTGCCAAATCATAGATCCAAGTGCATGGGCCTCAAAACAAACCTTAGATCCATAAAATAAGGTAGGAGGCCTACATGCAAATGTGCATGTAGGGTGGTTATGCCTCCATAAATGTGCCAAGGAGTGAAGATCAAGAAAGTGCTTCCTTAGGTGAGGTGTCTAACAACTGCAAGATGCCCTCCCAATGCGAGAAATGGCCACATGCTAGGGCTCTTAATAGTCAAGGCAAAGACCACATGAAAAGTCAACCCATATATCCACTACAAGGCTAAACCTTCTAGGTGTGTGTGTAAATGAAGAGGGCTCTTCTAGATATTCCCTAAATTATGATGAGGATCTATGTTGCAGGAAACGTGGGTCCAACCCTTATTTAAGCCTAGAAGTGAAACGGAAACACATACCGTACGGCCTGGAAATGCGTTTCCGGCCATACTGGCCGTTTCTTGTTGGGAAAACGTGCCTAGTACGGCCGGAAATGCGTTTCCAGGCCATACAACCACGTTTTCGTTGATTTAACTTGTTTTTTTTATTTTTTTTGGTTTGCGTGTGTTTTATTATTTTTTAATTGTTGAAAGTGTCTTTTGTGATGTAATAGTTTATGCTTTGAATGTAATAAATTATAATTTATCATGTATGTTTTATGATTTCACATAACATTTCTTAAATGTCCTAAATTCTAATATATATATATATATATATATATATCTCATTTCCCCGTTTCCAAAATTTGGGGAGGTCACGTTTCCTACTGTACTCCATTTTGGAAACTTGTTTCCGTTTCCCCGTTTCGTGCAACTTAGATGAGGATGCATGAAAGAAGCTAATATACCTCCTCCATCCAAGGCTCTCCATCATAAGTGAAATAAAGATGGCACAATCTCCAAGATGCATGCTTTAGGGGTCAGCACACAACTAAACAAGTGTGCAGCAAGTGGATGATTTTCAATAAAATGCCTCAACACCCACAAAGTAGTCAACAGATATACTGTGACAAGGGAAGCATCTAGGAAAGTATGCACAAATGATATGCCCCTTATTCATCCAAGCGCTCAATCAAAATCAAATTTTAATGTCTCTGTCATGGGCAATGAAAATGGAAAATAGATGATAATTCATGAGGTACATGCATTTGAATAGCAACATAATGACAATATACTCCAAATGCAGCTTGCTTAGGCAGGGTTTTCAAGCTGGTACAAGCCCTCATATGATATGAGGGTTAACACACCCAACTGAGGTCAAGTAACCACTGAGTAAGCTATCTCCAATGTGCAAATCCATCGCAGACCACCAGTTGGCTGATCATGCACCATGTACCCCAAATCTCATGAAGCAACCCCAAACATGGTGTAAACACTTTTGATGTAACCCCAAAAGCTAACTAATTGTGCATGCTATTTTGAAAGCTACAATGGATTTTTATTACTGTTTCATTATATTAAACATGAAACGAGGTACTTGTTTAGGATATATGCTTTTGTTTGCTTTCCTTGAATGAATGGCTATTTCAGAACTTCACTGTGGAATATGTGAAAGTATAGATTGAATGGGTTCTAATTGTGATATTTTTCTTGGAACAGGCTTGGGACTCACTGGGACAAAACTTGGGTGTGGGGAAGGTGGGTGTGGGGCATGTACTGTTATGTTGTCTTGCTATAATCCAGTTAAACAACGAACTGTGTAAGTTCTTGCTCAACGAATATTTGACATCAATGCACTGTCAATAGCTGTTCTTGTCCTAAATAGAAGTGTACAAAACTGCATATTGACTAGAGTTTGTTCAAGTCTCTCAACAGCCTTACTTAGTTTAACTTTTTTCTCTTATGACAACAATGCCTTCTATTGCTAATTTTTTTCTAATAAAAGATGAACTGAGAAATCATAAAATGTACTATTTAGGAAGATGCTAATGTCCTTTGAGATGCATACAGTAAAAACACTCCTCGCATATAATATAAATTGTCATGTTAATATTTTTCTATCTCGTGTCAATGATGAAATTCGGAGGCAGCCATCGGGCAATCAATGCATGTTTGGCTCCACTGTATTCGGTGGAAGGTATGCATGTAATCACAGTGGAGGGTATTGGGAATCAGCATCAAGGTTTGCATCCAGTGCAGGTACTTCCTGTATATGTTCTTTCATGTGCATTTTTGACTTGTTATATTTGGAAATAATATTGAATAGTGTTGATTTTGATTAGTGGATTAAATATTTTCTTGAAATATGGGAAAATGTATCTTTTAAAATGAAACAAGTTTATTTGAAACTACACAAGACAACTCCATTGGTACAAGTCTCTCCTGACTATTGGGGATGACAAATATTGAATAACATGCTAGTCACATTCCAAGGAACAAAACAATTTGCAAAAAATAAGTACTATCAAGCATTAATTATAGTCATGTTTTCTTTTTTCATTTCATTATAGTTAATTTGCAAAAGGCCCATTGCATCTTGGATATGTCAATTATCCCGAGTCTAATCTTGATTGGATATCTTTATGTTTAGTATGTGACTGCTTTTAGCAATTCGTTGAAAGTTTCAGTTTCACTTCACGCATATTGAAATTGAAACGTACAGGCCTGTTAGCCTTCAGGCATTATGGAATTTCAATTTCCAAAAGGTTCCAATGAAAAAGTGGACCGGAAAACAGCTCAGCTCTTGAATACTAGTGATATCATTTTCCCCAATTTTCTTTTATAGATCATAATTCTTGCAATAATTTTCCTGTAATGTATTTGGAAACTGATAGAGAATAAAAGAACTCTACAAAAGCATTTCAGAAATTTACCTATGGTCAGTGAAATCCACCATGCAAGGAACGTTTAA
This sequence comes from Pinus albicaulis, assembly GCA_034641835.2. Classification (NCBI taxonomy): domain Eukaryota; kingdom Viridiplantae; phylum Streptophyta; class Pinopsida; order Pinales; family Pinaceae; genus Pinus; species Pinus albicaulis. The sequence goes on along the minus strand of CM076577.1, from coordinate 271,015,912 downwards.
TTACTCAAAGTAGAACTTGCTACTCAGAGAGTTTGCATTGAGGTGGTCAATCCTTACTAGAGGTCATAGGGTTCAAAGATATCATCTGCTATGTGTTACCTTGTAGACTACCACCTTTAAATTAAGGTCTAAATATGGGCGTTAGTCTATGGTGAACTAAGAGGTTGGCCACTTTTACCTTACTAGCTCTCTTCTGCACTTTGGAATAAAGAAGAGGTTCCCAGCCAAGGTGGGCTTTACAATGGATTACTACGTTCACTTCATTGCGCCGAGAGGCGTTCTACAGCCTATTATATGGGAGATGTGTAGGCATTAAACGTTAGATGTAAACATTTTTTAAATTAAATTTTTTTATACTGTAATTTTGTTTTTATTAATAAAGTTACAAACAATTTTAAAATCATAATCTACATATTACATTAAAATATATAACATAATTTTTTGTGTAATTCAGCAGTTGTATTAAGATCGAATATCGTACATAGTGTTACAAAGGAAGCGCTGGTAACAGAACCCAAGGGAGCCCAAGTTAACTAGACAAATCCGAGAGGAAACAAACTAAAACAGCGAGCATAAGAAATAACATCGAACAACAAGGACACCAACGGCTTCTGTAGCAACCGGCGAAGCACGGATCACCAACCAAGAAGAAATCCAAGGCAGAGGCCCACAGGAGACAGTGGTCTCGGGGAGGTGGGACCGGAACCCACAAAACAAGATTAACAAAAGGAAAACAATCCTGAGAGGCTGGGAGCTGCAGGAGCAGAAGGAAACAACGGAGCACCATGGAAGCGAGAAGCTGACAAGAGAAGCAGAAAAGGAGCTCTAGCCAGAGAGATTAGAGTCCACTTTACGAGGTTTCTTCCCCTTCTTATTAGTGACTCTAACCCAGTCGTCAGGGGACGGTTGGACTGCAACCACTTGAAGAATGTTATTGGTTTGAGAAGGAGTTTCTTTATCCGAGTCCGATGTATTGGACTCATACGCACGTTTCTGAAAATTTGAGGACGCAGGGGCCTTCTCCGAGACTATCGAGGAGAGCAGCCGCTGCTGAGTGTCAATTTCATCCTCAGAATCACTCTCATCCTCTTCCGAGCTGGAGGACTCAATGTCCTCCAAGGGGGAAGGATCAAAGGATTTCCAGCTTTTACCTTTCGATTTGGGAAAATTGATCTTCTGTTGGGCGAGAAAAAGAGCACAGGAGTTCTGAAGATGTCCTGTTTGATGACAATGCCGACAGCAAAACGCTGTATTTTCACAGTCTAAAGTCTGCGCCCAAGAGAAATCACCAGCTTTAAGAATGATTTGGTCCGTTAAGCCTTTGCTAATGTCGATCACGGCACAAATTCTGCCATAGGTGTAGAGTCCCTGCAGGCCTCTCGATGGATCTGTGGCAAGAAAGCGGCCTAGCGAATTACCAATGGCTTGGAAGATCGCACAGTGCCATAGGTGAGCAGGCAGGTTAGGAAGCATAACCCAGATCGGCAGTTTGGTGATGACTACCGTGGAAGGATCAAAATCAGGGAACCAGGGGGTTAGGAAGAGCCCTGCTTTTCTCCAAAACTAAGGGCCTTCTGTTAGGGCCGTTTGGTATTCCTTGCTGTCAACAAAGATAACAATAAAAAAACCCTTGGAGCAAAGAATAACCTTGCAGTGCTTGGTCCAGTTGGAGTGAATCCAAGCGTATAAATCTTCAGTACGGGGCCAGAGCCCGTTAAACCTGTAGATGAGGGCAAGCTCAGAAAATTGATTAAGCTGCCCTTCTAAATCAGGGTGAGAAATATCAACTGACAGAGCCTCCTCCAGTTTGTCCACCAGGAAAGGTTTGGGCGCCTCAGGAGGGGGAGAAGAGTTCTTGGAAGGCTGAGTTTTTACCGCTTCTTTGTATGAGACATCCTTGGGGGGGCCCTAAGTTCTGTGCTGCCCAACAGCACCACCTCTCAGTCGCAGATTGAGATAAATGGTGGAAGCAGGGCATATGCCATAATCTTTGAGTATGCTGGAGTCCTGTAGCGATCTCCCACCATGAATGAAGGACTGTTCATGGCTTGGATAACCAGTGGTATTCCAAATGGTTTGCTTCAGGTCTGTAATCCGATCAGATTCTTTTATTCAGACCAATAAACTGTTCCCCATAGGGGTTTTAAGAAAAATCTGGAAACTATTTGTGTTTACCCGTTTTTTCATTGCATTGGTGTTGTTTTCGGGCTCTGGCTGTTTCTGATTTTTTTGCTTCGGGGGTGGCCTAATAGAATCTGGTATCCCTTTACGCTTGCGATGATGGCTGGTTGCCCATGTGCTGTCCACTCGCGAGTACCTGCTCATGGAGCATTCAACCTTTAAGAAGATGCGCATTAGGCGTAGAGGTAAGGGGGCTCCGCATTTCTTATCCACCGGCTGTAAGTAACCGCCCCTACCTCCAAACACCAGAAAACTAACACATGTGTGAAATCCATGCACCGCATCCGGTCGTAGGTGAGATAGCAGACCCATGAAACCTGTTCGCCAGTAAATACAGGGCCAGGGGATCCGGGTCTGCGCTGCCACAAGTTCAAAGATACCCCAAACTTGAGGAAGACTCGCCTCCCACGCGAAACCGCGCAAGGGGGAGGAGCAGGGCTGATGCCCAACGGAAGCGTCGCCATGGGAGGCAGCAGAAGAAGCCCGGTGGCCGAAATTGAAAACCCTAAAGCTGCTACAAGCCACCATTCTGTTCCCCTGTTGCTACGTGTAAAATATATAACATATAAATAGTAGTTATTAATTAATATTTAAATGTGGGCCCAATTAAAAAATAATAAAAGGTTAAAAGTAATATACAACGCAATATAGGGGTGATATTGTAGTGTCTGTAAATGAGTGTAAACATTTAAATGTTGACTCAATTAAAAAAATAATAAAATTCAAATTTTTATATTGTAATTGTGTGTTATTAATAAAATCATGAAGATTTTTTTAGATAATAAAAAAATCATAATATACATATCAGATTAAAATATTTATAAATTAAGATCCATTTTACCATATAAATTAAAATAATAATTTTCTAACCATATTTAAATTTAATTAATAAACACATAAAAACTTAATACTTACAATAAACTTACAACCTATGTTGCACAGGTTCTCGAACCCGGGAGTGGGGTTCTTGAACCCAAGTCTCGGATTCAGGTACAGGTGTTTCTGAGAAGAACCCAGAAGAACCGAGTTCTCCAAAAAAAAAATTTGGGTTCTTCTGACTATACGGAGAATCCCGAGGATGGGTACTTAGAACTTGAAAATCGGGTTCTTTGGGTTCTCGTTGACCGATTTTGACTAAATTTTTTTATAATTTTTTTTTTTTTTTTTTAATTGAAATTTAAAAACTAAAATTAAAACTTTGAAATTACAAATTAAAACTTTGAATTAAAAAAAATTAAAATTTTTAATTATTGAAATCAAAATGTAAATCGTAAATACTAAATACTAAGTCTAAACCTAAACTAAGTTCTCACTTCACTTCATTTCATGGAGTTCATTCGTTCGACGTAGGGACGAGAGGCCATTCATTGAGTTCATTCGTTCGACCCAGGGAAGAGTTCATTGAGGTATTCGTTCGACCGATATTCAAGCAGGGATGAGAGGCCGAGGTATCTATTCGACAGAGAGGTAGAGGGATTCAAGCAGGGACGAGAGGTGGAGGTATTACGACAATAGAGGCATTCATTCACGCAGGGACAGAGGACGCAATATACAGGGACAAAGGCATTCATTCACGCAATACAAGCATAGGGAGGCAACAAAGGATGGGAGGGAGGTATACACGCAAAGGATGGGAGGGAGCAGACAGAGGTGGCAGAGGTAGGTATTCACGCCTTTTGTGAACTGTTATAACTTATATTCAACAGAAAAACATCTTTGCTTAAGAAATGACATCAACATATAAAATGCACACTTAGATGGTAGATGTTCATAGTTTAAAAATGCGAAAATTTGATGTTTACTATCGTGAATGAGGAAGTGTGAGATATCTCCAAAATGGGCATGGAGAGTCTGAATTGGATATTTAAATTAAAGTAGAATTCCACTCCATTTGAAGCCTACTTATTATTACCTTGAGAAAACTTAAAAGAAATATGATAAATCATAATATGAACAAAGAACCAACTAAGGCTTGCCTCAATTCTTTCAGCAAATTAAAAAATTTACCCTTTTACAGGATCCATAAAACTTGACCGAAGCCCAACTATGAGGATCATAAACAATGTCAAACTTTTATATAACTACTGAGTAGTACCTGTATTATTGTTACAGAGAGGAATCAAAACTTTAAATCATAAACTATGTCACAAGGTTCGTCGAACTTTAACCTTGAGGTTCATATTTTGGCGAACCTTAAAAAATATTTGAGGTTCGGCGAACCTCATCGAACCTCATAGTCATTGACCAAGTCCATAGATCAACACTCATAACTTCATGTCACAACTCAAGATTGTAATTTATCCTTGCAGTTTCCATGCCCGTGATAACATTTTTATTTTATTTTTACTGATGTTAATTTCTTACTATTTTATCCTATAATTCATTATATATATATATATATATATATATATATATATATAGACAAACCTAATGGCGAACCCCATCCGAACCTCATCAAAAAATTCGAACCCAAATCAAACCTAACCATTGCCAAACCCAAACTCGAACTTGAACCATGTGACATTGATCATAACTATTTTAGTTTTCTTGTTTAAAGTTGAAAAATATACAAATTCATATATATTATAAATTATAATTTATAAATTTATAATTTATAAAATATAATATCATTATATTTATATATTATATATATAAATTATAAATTATAAATCATAATATTCTTCCCCGATGAACCCACGCACCCTGTTTCAAAAAAATACATACCCAGCCCCGTCCCCGAACCCACGTTCCCTGGCAACATAGCTTACAACATAACAAAATTCTTAACTATGAATATTCACCCCCATTTTACCATGGATATTGTTAACTTGTAAATAGGCATTGTTACAATACCATGGGCTAATACCATGACTTCTCAATGTCGCATGCCCAAAAACCATAAATCATTTCAAAATCAAAATATTTTATAAATATTTAATTTTAATATATAACATTTTTAAAATTAAATTTATAAATCAAAAAGCTATGGAGGAGATGTGGTGTAAATTTTGTAAACATTTACATGTTGGCTCAATTAAAAAATAATAAAAGGTTAAAAGTAATTGCACCATAGAGATGTTGTAATATCTCGTAAACTTTTTGACTTGATCAAAATAAAACAAAATTTAAAAGTAAATAAAAGGAAAAAATTAATAATTATAATTATCAATAAAACATTTTGACTTAGTCAAATTACTTAAAACTAAAAATAAAGTAAAATAAAACAAAAAATAAAAAATTAATAATTATATTTATGTTTATAATAATAATTAAGTATAATTAATAATAAAACTAGCCTAGATTGATCTAACTCTGGATCTACCAAGCATTGAGAGGGATCAAATAGCTTGAGATACAAACCTCTTTTAGAGTGAAACATAATTTGATCCCTCTTAGTGCTTGGTAGATTTGGAGTTAAAATGGATCTAGGCTGGTGTAATATGGAGTGAGAGTAAAGAGAACCCAACAACTATTACAAAAGTGAAATGCTAATAAAAAGTGGTTTCACGGTGATGGACAGAAGGGAGGTCAATGCCTTATTGGCTTGGGCTATGGGTCATGGATGTAACTTCACAGAGAATTCTAAGGAGTAATATGCAACCTGTCGTATAATTGCCTTATTTTGGTAGCTAACTCTATAGGTTTGGTGGTGGAAAGGGTCTATTTAAGATCTGCTAGTCAAGACAACAATCTAAGGGTGGTCCCTACCAAAAATTATTGACAAGGGCAATGAATCAATTGATGTCATATGCATAATGTTTTCCTTTTGAAGGTAAGCAACACAAAAGGAAGATGGGTGAAGGAAGGAACCTGCAACCTCAATCCTTTCGACTAAGGTAGTTGTACTTTGTTATAGCTCTTATGTTGACTTTTCCATTCTTAAATTTGCAAAGCAATCTTCGAACATAGCACCTAGAACCAAATCTACTACACAAAAATAAAGTTATACATACATATATCTCAACTTACGCAAATAAGATAGCTTATCTCCAAAGCTTGGAGATAGCTTGCTCAAAAGTTATTTCATTCAATAATCTCTAAGTCACAAATGGAGAGAGAAAACCCTTTTATAGGTTTTAGCACAACCCTCTTATACAATAAAATAGTATTTGTTTTCCTAGCTCCATTTTTCTTTCCAAGGAATATAGTAAAATAAGACTCTCAACGACTTTCTTTCTAAAGGTAGCAAAGTTTGTTGAGATCCTCGACTTCCTCCAATAAAAGGAAAACAAAAATACTAATATACTCATCTAACTAACTTAAATAGCCAAGTTAACAACAATAAAATATTGAAGTTAGTTGCCATTTCTTTCCAAAAATAGGGCCTAGAGATAAGGGCACCTTTTTTGCTGGAGTATAGACTAAGTCTAGGTTCCCAAAATTATAAGTAGATAGCTATCCACTTGTGCATCCTCCTAGAGGTGATCTGTGCCACATGTGTAGCTGACATGAAGTGAGTAGGATATGTACAATATTGGCCTCCATATGTGGAATGTAACGAAAGGGTTCGTATACTTAGCGGAATATTCATAATATCTGGAATATGTAATTATCCATTATAGGACAAGTGGTATATTTATATATAAGAATGTTGAATGTACAAGTGATATGACATGCTGGGTTGCAAATGAGGGCTCCGTTTCTATATCGAGGTAATATCCTTTAAAGGCATGCCCTTTTATAACTAACTACATTGATTAATCATTATTTAATATTAGTTATACATAGTTATGTTCATAACATTGCCTTTCCCTTAGGAAGGCTTTGTCCTCAAAGCTCACTGATGGAAACACTTCATATCTTTTTCTGTCTCGTAATGTCTTTTCATTTTCCTCTCATCTCAGAACTATCATCTTCGACGATACAAGACAATATGAGCTTCTGAGTGTGGTATAGAATTGTCACACTGTACAATGATCTAACCATCTGAAATCAATCTTCTGTGGATTGTTGCATCTGTAGGCCTTCCAAGATGAAATATTATCGTGAGACTTGATGGTATTGATATTAGTATTCTTCAAAGATATGTTGATTATTTTCCCTCTGATTGAAGCTGATGCATTGGTTTATTAATGTATTTGCTTTTGTGATTAGGATGTTGATAAGGATCTCTTGTGATCTAATTTCCCCTTAACTTGCTTGTGGCAATTTCTTGAGTTGCTTGAGGTATTTGATTTCCTTTAGGTACATAAGTCACTTGGTTAATTGCTGGATCTTCACTTGAAATTTCGTCGTTTGAACTGCAACCTCTAAGTATGTTTCACTTCAATTGGATTGGGATTGTTCTGAATCGTGATAATCTGGTTCAATTTTTTTTCTCTTTTCTTCAATTTCAATTTGCACATTTGAAGATTTTGATATTTCCTTTTCGATAAGTTGTCGTATGCTGTTTTCCAATGATTTCTTGTCCTTAAGCTTCTTAATTTTCATAAGTAATTTTTCATTGTGGTCCTTGAGGCGAGACATTTCGTCATTTTTCTCTATAATAGTTTTGTCAAACTCCTTTTTGCATATTTTGCATTGATTTTTGATTTTCTTGAAAAAATAATTTTTAGATTTCTTTTATGTCTTCTAGTGTTACTAAATCTGGCTTCAACGTAATATTGTAATTTCTCTTCTAATTAATTGGCCAAGGGAGGACAAAGTAGCCTATCCAACCCCGTAGGTTATAGGCAATGATAAAGGGGGAAACCCATTATCCAATGTTTTTGGGGTAGCATTGGGTAAATTGGGGTAACTGGGGCAAATCTTGTGAAGGAAGACATAATTGGGGTTAAGTGGAGGGAAACTTGTAACCCCTCACATAAAATGAGAAGATATCCCAAAAGGAATCTATAAATAAAAGAGAGGAGAAATCATTTTCTCATCATGGTTGAATTGGATATTTATGTTTTTGTGAGCTGATGTTCTGAGTGTTTTAAGACCCTTTTTTCTTTTGATTGGTTTCGATGGTGAAATATTCAACCCTAGCCAATCCCTCTTTCTATTTGCTTGACATAATTATTCTAAAGAAATCTTTCATTTTGCAACCAAAAGGGAGATTTTCTGCAGACAAATTAACTTGAAGGGACATGCTTTGACATTTCTTCCTTTATCTTGAGTTCTCTGAGGCTAATATCAAGGTCAAAAGGTTTTTGAGGAGCAGCAAACCCTCATTAGAGGCAACAGAGGCCCTCTAGGGAAGCATCTGAGGCTAGCGTTCCTTCTTGAAGCAACTTTAGGGTAGCTGCTTAGCATCAAGACTCCTCCTGAGGCAACAGATCCCTCTCTAGGATTGTCTAAGTTAATGCAGGGATTTTGAAGGCCATTCTGTGATAGTGCAGACCCAAATTAGTGAAGCGGATCACCCAAGCAGCCCTTCATGACAGTGGCATTTGCCTGAAACAACAATTAGACCAGCGCAACAAGGTGCTGAGGATACTGTTGCAACAATGAGAACAATCTTGGATAGGAAAGGGTCTGTCATAAAACCTCATTGGCAGTGCAGTGAGTGTTTGGAGGCAACGAAAGTCCAAACTGATAATTTCAAGGAGCCTGGAAGACTTGCAGCTGATGCAAGTAGAAGACAGTGAGTTTCTGAGTTTAAAAGAGTAGTAACAACAGGGTTGATTCTGGTTAGTGGTTGTTAAACTAGTTAGCTAAATTATTAAAGCTGTACAGGAAATACTATTGGTGCAACAGCCCTAGGATGAACATTGTAACTTGATATGTACTGCTGGACATTGTTTACTTGCTCAATGCTTACATTACTGTATTTCCACTATCATATTTGTTGAATTGGAATGTTATTGTGATTTTGGAGCAAATTTTGTCGTATGTTCTTTAACCCCAATGGCAAAAATTCCCTTGGGACATTACAGTGGTATCGAACCTGTGCATCCTGCCAACCTGTGAACATATGTACTTTGTATGCTTCTAGAAGATAGAGAAAACCTTACAATCAGGGGAAAAAGGGTTACCCATAGTTCAGCCATGGAGGACAAGGGAGAACAAGACCCTGTTGGCCTCTTGAATGAGCTGAATAGGGGACAAAAATAGATAATCTAAGGGCAACAACAAATAGCCCAACGGTTAACATAGGGGTAGCAACAAATAGCCCAAGGATAGCAACAGATGGCTCATTTTTTTCCTAGGTCATAAGAAATTTGAACATCACAGGTAACACTGCTGCTAATGGACTTAATGTTGGTAACAAGACTTTTGCTGAGGGGAGAAACAACCATAACCCTGACTATTTTAATATATTTGCATAGTTAACACTGTGGCAATCAATGGAAGGAAACCATAGACCCTGTTGACCACTCTATGTCAACGACCCCATAGTAGTACAACCCTTTTTTCTCAAAAGAGATCCATCATGTTCGAGTGTTCGTGCCATTCAGATTTCAACATTCAGTCGACAATTTTGTAAATGATGTAAACCCATTCTGCATATCTATAATGTAAATGATCTTAGTAAGACCATCATGTATGTAACAACCTAGTTAAGCTTTAGTATTTTGGTGATGATTTCTATCCTAGGAGGTTTTTCATTTCACTGATTCATCTGTGTTCCTAGACACAAATGATCGGCAGAGTTTTTCCTCTCCAGCCTCACCCCAAAGCTAGGGTGGATTTTGTCGTCAAGATACTAAGTGAGTCCTAGCGTTTTTTATCGAGTATTTTCAAAAGTAATCTGGGAATGATCCTAGCTAATTGGGTAGATCATTTTATTACAGATTGTTGGATTTACTAGATCATATTTTGAGTTGCAGAATTGGGTAGATTATTGAAGGTCTATTATGAACGGGTAATCCCCCTCATGGGTTTAATGTATTAATCTTATGTAAAGAGGGTTGGAAAAATAATTAATCCCATCATAAGCCATTTAATTAAATTTTCTGGCCAAATTAAAATAAAAATCTTAAGCCAACAATTTAATTAATTTTATGTCCTAGGTAAATTTAAAATTTTCAAAGGCAAAATTTGTGGGTTCCTGAAAAATAATTTTTTAAAGGTCCCGGGCCAAGGGAATATTGAAAATTTTGAGAAATTTTGGACCCTTGGCCTTTGGTAATTAAGTCAAAGTCAATTTTTGAGGTAATTAACTCAATTTTTTTATTTTTTAGTTAATTAAAATTGAACTAAATAAAAATTTCGAAATTCCTCAAAAATTAATAATTTCGACGGACGAGATTAAAATAGATCAAATCCTTTTTGACGGTCGAGATTACTTTGACGGGGATTAAGCGAACTAGCTATTGGAGAAATTATCTATAAATTAGAGGTTAGTATCAGTTTTTTTTTTTCATCCGATTTTTTGATCCTGTACTAGCTCTTGAAGCTCTCCTGTACTACTTTTTGGAATAATAGAAACAAAGTCCTTGGGGGTTTATTTGATGGTGGTGTTCCTCTTCAGCGTTTTATGGTAAACTTGTTCTTTATATTCTGCCAATAATTATTTTAATGAATTGTTGATTAATAACTCTTGTAGAGTAATCTATTGTATAAGTATCTTGCTTAGGTTATTGGATTTATGATAAGATTTTTAATTGGATTGAATTAGTAGGTATCTCTAATTCTTGAAAATTTTATTTTTATTTTCTTTCTCTATTGATTTAACAGTTTAACTTTAAGTGTACAGAAATCTCTCTGATTTAGAATTGGGCGTTTGGGGAAGTCCTCGACTGGACTAACTGACTCCCAAGGAAATAAGATCCGAAGAGCCCTCTGGATTTAATTCCCCAAGCTTATCTTAAGTTCTCTTCTTGCAGGGTTTTTTCTAGAGCTTGTGCCTAAATAAAAAATTTATCTTAACTTTTATTGAATTTAAAGTTAGATCTGGCTAGTAAGAGCCTTAGATCTTCTGATCTGGGAGCGAAGTCGGACTTACACTCCTCAAATCCGACAAATTTGCAACTCTTGTGCATAGATTTGTAAATACATTGTATAGACATGTATTTTTAATTATGTAAATAGTTAGAATATTTTGATTTCTAACTCGGGGTTTCATTTTTTATTTTTGTATATGTGTTGGGTATCTGGGTTTTCTTGTTTCTGGTTTGTGCAGGTGATATTTGAGGGTTTTCAGAGAAATATTTTTCTAGATCTGAGACAGATCTAGGCCCTGGAGGGTAAGATCTGATCTCAAGATCAGAATTTTAGCAGGGATATTCAAGTATAATTATTTTTTTTATCTGAGTTTATTAGGTGACTTAATTTGTTGGGCAAGGAAAAATTCAAAATTTGTTTAGTGCATCAATGTTCCTGTAATTGTATGTTGCTCGAAATCTGTCCCTCATCTTTGCGTGAGCTTTCTCCCTTCTCCCTCTGTTCTTGTCGGTTTCTTCCTCGCAGTTAGGGCTGCGTTTCCTCATTTTTTTTAGCGCTGCCTTTAGCAACTCCCTTTCTCTATGATTTTTCACGCTGCTCCTTATTCCCCCGCGACACCCTCCTTCCTCCTCGTTGCCTGTATGCCCTTGCCTCCATCCTTCACGCTCTCATTCCCACACCTCTACTTCCCTCTACGTTTTTCTAGTCTATGTCTCCTCTCCCCTCGTTGGCGTCTTTATCCTCCATTTCGTGCGGGTCTGTCCCTGCTCCTGTCGACGTCCTCTCCTTGCCGGCAACCCATTCCTCTGCCCCTGTCAGCTTTCTCTTCGATTTGTCTCCAAGCTAACGCTCGACCTTCCTTGCCAGCAACTTCTTCTCCTCCTAAACCTAAGTCAAATAACATAACATTTAACTTTAATTTTCCTATATGAGATTCGATTTTAATTTTGTTTAGTTTAACTTTTGTTTAAAATCAAATTAATTTTTTTTTTTTATTTAACTTTCTAAATTTTGACATCTCTTTTTAAAATTTTGTTTATTCTAACATAAAACAAAATAAAAAACTTCATTAATTTTTAACCTTAATAATCTTTAATTTTTATTTTTAATTTTTTAATTTTTTTAAAATTTTTTTTTTTGTAATATTAAAATTCAAAGGCCATTTAAAAAGAAAAAAATTTTAGGCTTCACAAAATATTTAATTGCGGAGAAATTTTTATTCGACAACTCAGGAATCGACTGATAGACCAAGCTAAAGTCCAGTGGGACAAATATAGTCCTGGATCGACGACTTGGGAAGATGCTGAGACCATATGCCAAAAATACCCCAACTTATGCTAAATTTTGAGAAACTGGAAACCTTATATGTATATGACTACTCTATTTTGATACTTGAGACCCTATTTTGAAATATCACGTAAAGATGAGTTTCACTTTGTTGGTACATGGATACCCATAAAGATATGATGTTACTTAACTCTATTGATACATGATATATGCTATTTGCTTAACTTTACTAGTGCATGGATATCAATATGCAATATGTCATTTAAATTAACATTGCAGGAATATGAAATCTAGATTGTAGATTATTTTATAAATAAGGCTATCTATCAATTTGTTTCAATTCTGCATCTCAATATGATTGAAGGGATAGAAATGGAAGAGTAACTACATTTTAAATATGAAAGCTAAACATATTAGTATATAGACTGAAAATGGATAAATACATTGTATCATAGATGACGACATGTATGAACTATACTGGAGCTGTTATCTAGCAAGAAATTGTATTGAATATATGGGTGCATATGTTGTAATGTGTGTACGAGTGTTTACATTGTAGATTGTGTACAAGTGTTTATCTTGCAAAACACATCGTTACCGAATCAGTCACGTGATGACAGAATTCTAAGAATAGTTTAGACTCCATGAGGTTCCATGATAGGGTGTTGACCCTGGTCCTACTAGAAGGGGTGGAGGTGTTGCTCACCGTTTATCCTCCAAATCCTGAAGTCATTGGAGGACTGTGCGAGTCATGCTCCCCTAGATGTATGGTGATGACTGTCGGATGCCTACTAGTAAATCGGGTTGACGTAATCGACGCTGACACCCTTAAGGTCTATGAATGGTTGGATCAGTAAAACTGATGCCATGGTATATTCCTGTAGAGGACGGATAGGATGGGAGCGAAAGAGATTAGGGAGAATAAGGATGATTCTAGAATAGCTTGGAGACTCAGTTGAGATGGAAAGTAACAATTAAATTACAAATACATACATATTCAAACAGAAAGTCAATTTTAAAGTACAAACCTTACACAATCACCCTAATCTCTAACACAATTCTTGATATGATTATATAAAATCCTAACTTCAGGACGAAGTTTTCCGAAGAGAAGAAGTATGTAATGACCCATTCCAAGTTATAAGAAAAATAATATTAGCATGTATACGACGTATGCATATGATAGCTACACAGCATATATCGCATACACCGCACTATTATACCTACCTTCTAGTATTGAGAATATCTAAGTTAGGGTAACGAATTGAATATCATAATGCGTTTTATCTCGTCGAGATATAATGAAATATCAAGTTAGGTACTTAACACGTATACCGCTCTTATATACGTATGTGTGGTAGAGCATTGATCAAGAAAAACAAAATATAATTTAGTACAAATTGTATTTGAGTGGACAAATAAAATAATAATATAATTTGATTAAAATTATAAAGTTAATTTAATTAAGTTAAAAACAAAATATAATAAAATTAATCTTAAAATAATTAATCAAAATAATATCTACATAAATGACTTAATAAATATCTACATAAATGACTATAAATATCTATATGAATTATTTTAATAAATATCTACATAAATGTCTATAAATATCTACATAAATGACTATAATATCTCCATAAATGACTTGGTGAATATCTACATAAATGACTATAATATCTACATAAATGAAAGGAGGTGAATCAAAGTTAGAAGAGGGGAGGAATATGAAGGAGGAGGAGCTTTTTCTGTTCTTGGCTAATTTCTACTCTATTGTCTATTGTCTGAGGAGAGAGTGAGTGGTATGAATTGTTCTGAAGCAAGTCTTTGCTGTTCTTGGAATTTTGGGCATGGGGGCAGAAGAGGTATCTTCTGGGTCTAGGATTGTTTTCTAGATTGGCTGGGAGGAAAATATTGATTCGGTAACCCATCCGCTGCGTCCACGGAAAGAACCATAGCCCAGTAAATCACCAAATTTGTTCCAGGTATTCTTCTATGCATAAATCAGTTACTTATGTAAGTTTAATTTTACTGCTGGTCTCCATTCATTTGGATTTATGCTTAAATCTATATATAGGAAAAGTTTAGAATAAAATTGATGGTTTAGGGGCTTTACAAATACTACCGGAGCAGAGAAAGAACTTTGACTTGGTTGAATTATACCAACCTCTAACATGTCCGCAATCATACGTTCAATTTCGCTCTTTTGGACATAAGGATATCTGTAAGGCTTGATGTTTGGAGGAACACTTCCTGGAATCAAATGAATAGCATGATCATGATCACGAATAGGTGGGAGTCATTTAGGAGTTTCAAACACCTTGGAATGATTGTCCAAGACTTGTTGGAGATTTGAAGAAATAGATGATTTTGATGTCGGGACTTCTAGAGAGCATAATTGTGCAATTACGCCTCGTTGTTCTTTCTTTAGAAGCTTTGTCATGACATTAGAGCTTATTATCCTTCCTGGCTTCCCTTCAATACCCCGTAATTCGACTTCCTTTCCTTCTGAAAAAAATTTCAAGAAAAGTTCTTGAAAATTAAAAGCTACCGGCCCCAAAGATTGTAACCATTGTACTCCTAGTACAACATCAGCACCTCCCATAGGAATGGCAAGCATTGGACTAGTCAATACATATTCCCCCATGGTTAGCTTGATATTATGGCATTTTCCAGAGCAATTTATAGTTCGTCCATTTGCAACCATCACTTGACATTCTGGTGCTGGGTATAGGAAACAATTCAATTCCTTGGCTACCTTACAATGAATAAAATTATGGGTATTACCCGAATCAATCAACACTATTATCTTTTTCTTCTTGATATGTCCTTCTATCTTGAGAGTTTGAGGAGTGTAATTCCTGCCAATGCATTACACGATATGGTCAGACTCATTTCTTCTTCTTCTAGGGTTGGTACCTGGTGTATATCCTCTTCTTTTGAAGTTTCTTGTTCAATTTCTTCCTTCTCTTTACAATCTATGTAAAATAATTTCTTCTCAGCACACTTATGACCTTTAGTGTGTTTGCTATCACAACTGTAGCAAAGCCCTCTTGCTCTTTTTTCTTTCAATTGTTGTGGTGTCAACCTTGTAGGTTGTGGAAGTCTAGGAGTAGCAACACTTCCATCTTTATAGATGTGAGTGGTAGGCTTCCTTGTTGCCATAATTTTACATTCAATTTTTCTTGCCAACATGAATGCCTTCTCCAATGAATCAGGTTCCCAAACGCAAACTTCATGTTGGATGTTATCCTTTAAAGTCCCTATGAAGACATCAATCCTGTGTTCCTCTGGAATATCAGTTACCCTTATATTCAATTTCTGGAAGTCCTCAATGTGCTCTCCCACTGAACCCTTTTGTTTGAGATTTATCAATTGGCTAAAGAAGGTGTTGCTCTTTGTATCCTCATAATGTGCTTTCATTTCCTCCGTAAAAATTGACCAAGTGACAATTTTTTTTTGGGAGCAAAGCCATTGATACCATACAAATGTATTTTGTTCTAAATGTAAAGTTGCAATGCGTACTTTTTGTGTGTTTTGCACAATATCGAGATCAAAATATTGCTCCATCTGTAGTATCCATGTTATGGGATCCTTGCCATCAAACTTCCTCATATCCATCTTTGGAATATGGTGGTTCTTCCATCCAACATTAGAGTTTATGAAATCACGATTAACATTTATTTTGTTCTCATCATGAGTTTCCCTCTACTAGTCTACTATCTTTTTCGCCACTAGGAATATTTGAACAATTTTGTCAAACTTTCCATAGTTTCCGCTCGTTATCATTTTTTATAGTTTTCTCATACTATTTATGATGCTCAGGTTATTTATGTTTATCATACTACCCATCTTAACTATCTTAGCTTCACATGGATTCAAACCATTCATATTATTCTCAAACCATCCATTTTCTGCTTCCACGCCTTTCTTCAAAACTTCCATTTCATTTTTTTGTTGCTCTTTTGCGAGAGCAACGTGTAATTTGCTCTTGTAATTTTGATAGATCATGTTGCAATTCTTCATCTTCATGAGTCAGAGTAGAGTACCCTGAGGGCTTAATGGGTGTTGAATTCTTTTTAGGAGGCATTTTAGAACCCAATACTGGTATCTATGCTCAATTCGCCTTTGGAATCACTTAAAACTGAGTTTTCAAAGAAGACTTATGAAATTTGAAAAAAAAATACACACATTTTTCTTGATTTTGAGAAACTCTATATTGAAACTAAATTATCTCTGTGATTTCGGATCTTCAATATTTGAAATTTGGCCCTGTAGTAGCACTTTGAATCTTCTTTCAAATGGCAGAGGTCTGACCTGATTTGGATTCTTCAAGGCAAATTTATGCCCAATCTCCCACAATGACTTAATTATGGACTGGTTCAATAGAGCGAACTTGTACGGCGTGCCACGTGTCGCTGTTTCCTTCTTCGGCTTTGAAATTGATACAAAGGAAACTACAGTCCATATACTTGCGGCTACTTCTAACAGAATTCCAATCCAATGCTCAGAGAGAGAGTTATGATGATTTTCCCACTGTCACCTCTTTCAGATGAAATTCGGGACGCTGAAAAATCCCTAACTTCCATAGATCCTATCTTTGAAAATATTGCAAATCAAGCTCTAAAACTTTTCCACAACGTTCCTCAGGATTTTGGCTTCGCTCTGTAAAAATTTCAGCTTTTGAACCCTCATAGAAAGAAAGTTATAGTGAAAATGCCACAATGACCTGTTTAGGTTAAATTCAAGATCCTACAAAAAGCCCTAACTTCCACAGATCATATCTCCAAAAATATTGCGAACCAAGATTTGAAATTTTTCCACGATGTTTTTTAGGATTTCGGCTTCGCGCTGTAAAAATTTCAGCTTTTGAACCTTTGTAGAAAAAAAGTTATAGCGAAAATGCCATGATGATCTGTTTGGAGCAGGGAAACCCTAGAATCCAAAGCTCTAATACGCTAGTAGCAATTTCACTTTTATTTCAGCAATCATACAAGTAGTTAAGCAAAATGCAGATAGAACATATAAGAAGATCTTACAGAAGACAAATCAGAAACAGAAAAAATGTGTATGTTCGTTTCGGCGGTCAACAGGATGCTTCAACCAGCAAAGTCTCCTTTGGTCAGCCAGCCCAGCATGTGTCACAACAACCCTTCAATCTGTAGATGAGTCAACCCAAGTCAACTCTGCAAAAGTCAACGCTGTCCTGAAAAGTCAACGTAGGGGCAGCAAGCTAAAAGTCAACGCAGCAGCAAAACGGTCAACCCTTTGACCTCGATTTTTGTGCCAGGTAGTACGGCCTTCATAAATCGAACCTTCCACAAGCTTTCAGCTTGTTTGGACCAAGCGTTGACCAAAGTCAACGCTGGTCAAAGTTTCTGCGAAACCCTAGCAGCAGCAAATCCGTACTTCAGCTCAGCCGTACAGCTTGTCCTCTTCGTCCTTCACACGTGTGGCTGAAACTCGTCCTTCTTGGTAGCTCGTACTCTAAGATGAGAGAGGAATATGTGAGTTGTGATGATGATGATAATCTCTCCAACTTTTCCTGTATATATATCCATCATGAGGGTGTGTGACACATCCGTTGGGCATGCGAGCCTACATTACAAAACTGGCCGACCTTGCACATATAATTTATTAAAAATAATAAATTCAAAATATAAGTTCTGCTCATCGGATTAAGACATATTTTATATGGATTTCACACCTCTCAGAAAGAGGAATCCAACAAAAATATTAGCCTCTTAATCTGAGCATCTTAATATCGAGTTTGGACCTAGTTGTCCAAATTTAACACTCCCTCTCAACTAGGGAGAACTCCATCTATTAGTACAATCAACATCGTGCGTCATCCCGCCGAAACTTGCTTTGCTGGCTTCTTTATTTCAGAACAGAAGTGGGTCAGTCACAAAGACATCATCCCCCGACTGACATAGTCAGTCCAGAGGTCCCAGACCTCACAAATCTTGATCCGAGATCAAGTGGTTGGACCGTGCCATCCTAGATAGAGAGTACGGCAATCTCTGATGCGTCCATCAGTCTTTGCTAATAGTCTCTAACTTTTCCACACCTCATTGGCCAAATGAGAGGTACTTCCCATGAGCCCCGAACTCAATGGGTAGGATGCATACGGGGCACAGAAAATGAGAGGTGAACCAACTCAAAATCACAACGGTGGGGTCCAAGCACACCACCAAGGTTGGCAAGCCTAGCCTTGTGGTTGCCCATAGCTCCAAGAAGCTCTCCCCAAAGCCCCCCAGAGCTCATCGTCCAACAAGACCCACATCATAGGGTCTTTCCACGACACCAAGACTCTCACGAAAGGTTAGGAACTTGACCTTCCCCAGGGGCTTAGTGAGAATATCCGCGACCTGCTCATCAGTTCCTATATGATCGAGCCTTACGGCGCCTCGCTGTACCATATCCCGGATAAAGTGGTACCCGATATCAATATGCTTGGATCGGTCGTGGAACACAGGATTCTCAGTCATACGAATCCCACTCTGATTATCACAGAGTATCACAGTGGTATCTAGCACATGTCCAAACAGCTCACTAAAGAGCTTCCGCAACCAAATTGCTTCACAACAGGCCATACTAGCAGCAATGTATTCGGCCTCCGCGGTGCTCAAAGCCACCGACTTCTGCTTCCTGCTCATCCATGAGATCGAGGCAGAACCAAGATTGAAGCAGCATCCAGATGTGCTCTTACGATCCACCACACTGCCAGCCCAATCGGCATCAGTATATCCACGGAGTATCACACTCCCGGCAGTGTATCTCAGCCCATGGTTTATCGTGCTCCGAAGATATCTCAAAAGATTCTTGGCACCAACCAAGTGAAAATGATGAGGCTCAACCATCTGTTGACTCAAAGTGTTCACTGCAAAACATATGTCCGAACGTGTGTTCACTAAGAACATCAAAGCTCCTATGAGTTGACGATACTCAGTAGGATTGGCCAAGATAGGCCCAGCAGCGCTGCCACTCAACTTTTTAAAGTTGAGTTCCATTGGTGTCGACACGGACTTACAGTCCACCATTCCAAATCTTTCCAGAAGCTTCACAATATATTTTCCTTGAGAAAGGAAAATCTCTCCAGGTTTCTGCCAGACCTCCAGGCCTAGGAAATAGTGCATCAGTCCTAGATCCTTCATCTCGAATTCAGCAGCAAGCTCCCTCTTACATTGATGAATGAGAGGGTCATCTCCAGTCAAGAAGAGGTCATCCACATACAGCACTAGAATGAGAGGCTTCTCTTTCACAACCTTGAAGTATAGGTTCGGATCAGCATTGCTTCGAGTGAAGCCCAGCTTCATCAAGTAACTATCCATCCTCTCGTACCAAGCTCTGGGTGCTTGCTTTAACCCATAGAGTGCTTTCTTCAACCTGCAGACATAAGTGTCTCGATCTTGAACTTCAAATCCCAGAGGTTGTTCTACATACACCTCTTCCTTTATTGCACCATGCAGAAAAGCGGTCTTGACATCCATCTGATGAAGACTCCATCCTTGTGTAGCAGCAAGGGCTATGATTGATTGGATGGTGGTATATCGTGCCACAGGTGCAAATATGTCATCATAGTCAATTCCTTCCTTTTGAGAGAAGCCACGAGCAACAAACCTTGCCTTGAACTTTTCAGCACTCCCATCAGATCCATGTTTGATCTTGTAGAGCCATTTCGCGGTGACAACAAATTTGTCCTTTGGTCTCGGGACCACATCCCAAACATCATTCTTCATTATGGACTCATATTCTTCGTGCATAGCATCCTTCCAAACTTGATGCTTTACGGCTTCCTCAAAAGATCCAGGTTCAGATTGTACAATAGTACTCATGGCAGCTAGATACCCTTGGTATCTACACGGCTTCTGGCTTTCTCGGAATGTCCCCCTTGGGGCAGCATGACCCTCAGCATCTTCGAGGGTGTCCCTGAGCCATGATGGTCTCTTTCCTAGTGAAGGGGTTGGATCAATAGGGTCCATTGGCCCTTCAATATCAGGCATAGTCTCATCATGGGGTTCTTCCAGATTTCCAGGTCTTTCTTCATGATTTTCTTCAGATCTAGGAAGATCTACTACTTTCTTCAGGGAAGCATCTTCGTCAAAAGTGACATCATGGCTTATCTCTACTTCCCTTTGACCAGGTACATAGACTCTCTATGCCTTAGAAGTCTCACTGTAGCCCACAAACATTCCTTTCTTCCCAGTAGCATCCAGCTTACTTCTCTTTTCTTTCGGCACATGAAAATAGACAGGACATCCAAAAATTCTAAAATGTGAGACATCAGGTTTCTTACCACAGAAAACCTCTTCGGGAGTTTTGGAGTCCAAAGCGGAATGAGGGCATCGGTTTTGAATGTACACAGCAGTATTTGCAGCTTCTCCCCACAGAAACTTTGGTAGACCCCGGTCACATAGCATGGCACGGGCAGCTTCCACAATAGTCCTATTCTTGCGTTCAGCAACACCATTCTGCTCAGGAGTATATGCAGTGGTAGTCTCCCTCTTAATGCCAGCTTCTCTGCAAAAGTCTTTGAACTCATTTGATTCATATTCAGTGCCATTGTCAGTCCTCAAAATCTTGATCTTCTTTCCGGTCATATTTTCCACCAAGGCTTTGAAGGTACGGAACCACATGAAAGCCTCATCCTTCTTCAAGAAGTATATCCAGGTTTTGCGAGAGAAGTCATCAGTAAATGTCATATAGTAAGAACATCCCCCCAGGGATGTTACAGGCAACATACCAGAAAGATCAGAATGAACCAGTTGCAATATCTCACATGTCTTTGTGACACTTGAGGGGAAAGGTCCCCTTGTATGTTTTCCTTCAGCACAGCCCTTACATACACCTTCATGATTATTTCCAAAATCGTGCATCCCTGTCCCACCACCTTCCTTGCTTCGGGAAGGGCTTTGTAATGAAGGTGTCCAAATCTTCGGTGCCATAGTTCGCTTTGTCGGATAGTATCACAAGTCATAGCTCCCAACAGACTCCCTCCAACCTGGTAGAGTGTACCAACTCTAAAACCAATTGAGATAGCTTCCTTGAAGCTCTTCTTCCACATGAGCACCTTTCCATCAGAGAAAGTTACATTGAATCCTTTGTCTTCCATGGCAGATACAGACACAAGGTTCTTCTTCAATTTGGGTACATAGAGTACATCTTGCAAACGGAGGACTTGACCTTGGGACAAGTGGAGGGTCACAGTCCCGGTCCCTTTCACAAGATAAGTGGCATTATCCCCAAGGATAATTTCTAGATTAGTATCCCTTTCAACCATGTCAGAAAGTGCTTCCTTGAATCCGGTGATGTGTCTTGAGGCACCACTATCAATTAGCCAGACATCCATAGTGTCGGGCGGAGATGCAGCTGAGAGAGCAGATACCAAAATATACTCATTTCTTTTATCAACAACATTAGACTCCTCATACCTGGTATTTCTGGACCTCTTAGAAGGTTGATGGTTTCCTCCAAAGTGTGCCTTCCTCTTTCCTTTGGATTTGTCATTTCTTCGATTCCCATTTCTTCGGTTGTTGTTGTTATCGTCACTATCGGGAGAATCCTTGAAGGGGCATTCTCTAGCATAGTGTCCAGGCCTATGGCAGGTGAAACATTTACCCTTCTTCTCTTGAGTCTTTGTCCTTCTTTTGTCCTTAGAACCACCAGAGTTCTTCTTTCGGGAATGAGCACCATAGGCAGCATTTCTTTCATTATCAAATTCCTTCATCCTCGTTTCTTCTTGCATACATCTTGACAGAAGCTCATCAAAGTTAGGAATGGTATTATTGTTGAGAATAGTAGTTGTGAATACTTGCCACTCATATGGAAGTCCTCCAAGTGCGGTGAGAACCATCTCACGATCAACTATTATCTCCCCAATAGCTAGCAGATTGTTCCTGGTTTCGGTCAACTTCAGAAAGAAAGTTTGAACAGACTCATCTCGGCCCTTCTTCATATTCTTCAACTTGTTCTTGAGGAATAGCACTTGGTTCACATTGTTTACTCGAAACATAAGTATCAATTTGTCATACATCTCCTTGGATGTGCCTAGTTCAGATATGTAGGCAACCAGACTCTTATTTATGGATTCCCTGATCAGCAGCTTGCTTTGATTTCTCCCTTCTTATACTTGTTTCTAACAGCAGCAGAGGCATTGGATGGAGGTTCTTGAATCCTCCCTGTCACATGATCCAGGAGATCATGATCTTCTAATTTAAGATCTAATATCATCTTCCAGGGATGGAAGTCATCACTTCCAATCAGCTTGTCATTCTCCTTAAATTCAAGACTAGTGGAACCCATTTCCTCCGATGATGATTGCTATAGATTGAGTTTGTCTTCACCTCAGCTCCGATACCATGTAAAGTTTTGTAGATGTTCTATGCTAGTAGCAATTTCACTTTTCTTTCTGCAATCATACAAGTAGTTAAGCAAAATGCAGATAGAACATATAAGTAGATCTTACAGAAGACAAATCAGAACAGGAAAAATGTGTATGTTCGTTTCGGCGGTCAACAGGATGCTTCAACCAGCAAAGTCTCCTTTGGTCAGCCAGCCCAGCATGTGTCACAACAACCCTTCAATCTGTAGATGAGTCAACCCAGGTCAACTCTGCAAAAGTCAACGCTGTCCTGAAAAGTCAACGCAGGGGCAGCAAGCTAAAAGTCAACGCAGCAGCAAAACGGTCAACCCTTTGACCTCGATTTTTGTGCCAGGTAGTATGGCCTTCATAAATCGAACCTTCCACAAGTTTTCAGCGTGTTTGGACCAAGCGTTGACCAAAGTCAACGCTGGTCAAAGTTTCTGCGAAACCCTAGCAGCAGAAAATCCGTACTTCAGCTCAGCCGTACAATTTGTCCTCTTCGTCCTTCACACGTGTGGCTGAAACTCGTCCTTCTTGGTAGCTCGTACTCTAAGATGAGAGAGGAATATGTGAGTTGTGATGATGATGATAATCTCTCCAACTTTTCCTGTATATATATCCATCATGAGGGTGTGTGACACATCTGCTGGGCATGCGAGCCTACATTACAAAACTGGCCGACCTTGCACATATAATTTATTGAAAATAATAAATTCAAAATATAAGTTTTGCTCATCGGATTAAGACATATTTTATATGGATTTTACACCTCTCACAAAGAGGAATCCAACAAAAATATTAGCCTCTTAATCTGAGCATCTTAATATGGAGTTTGGACCTAGTTGTCCAAATTTAACAGAAACCCTAGAATCCAAAGCTCTAATACCAAATGTTATGAAACCAGTTCCAAAAATAGAAGAAAAGAGAGATTAACGCCTTAGAAATCGGCCACTGCGAGGGGGCAACCTCCAATACATTACATAAATGAAGAATTCTTGGATGATACAAATGACGAAACCTCCTTCTATATATAGTGGTTCATGGGGTCACAATATAATCCTAGCCGACCTAACAATAATAATGTAAGTAAACAATAATAACAATATGGGGGTTACAGGGGTACAACAATAACAATAAGGGGGCTACAATAATAACAATAAGGGACTACACTAGTAATATGGGGACTTAACAGTAGCCTTGAGGAGATCTGTGATTTTGTTGTGGATTAGTCAGATCCAGTGACGGAGTGCCGGGGTGTGAGATCGAAGGGGCCAGAGATCAACATCTAGCTAGCATAACGACCAACAGAAGGAGGTGACGCAATCCCCAGCTAGAGTGACGCAGATCTACGCAGAGGCAACATGGGGTTGTCTAGTTCAGTGTTGGGTCAGTTCCAGATCTCTAGTGTCAGTGTGAGGTAATCCTCACTAGTTCTCTATTAGTCAGATTCTATGTGGGTAACCAGATTTGGGCATCTAGTTGTATTCAGAAACTTTTGGTTAATAATATCAAACCCTCATCTGCTGCACTGGTTTTGCCGCATTGGGTTTTTCCAGGGACTTAGTCCAAAAATAACGGTGTCATGTGTGTTTGGTCTTCTTCTTGCTCAGATCTTGTTTCCGCGTTTATTTTTCCGTAGTTTATTTATGTAGTGAAGGTTGCAGTGTATCTGCTTCAGTATTACTATTTACTTGTAGAACACAGTAAATAACTTGTATAATTTATCAAGTAGGAGAAGTAATATCAGTTTTCTGCAATAAGGATTCTGGGTATAGGAATTTTCACATTATAATCTTTTGTTGGGCAACCAACGTCTAAGATCTAATCCTGATTAAAGGCTTAGATAAGTTTGACTCCATCAATAGAAGTCTCTAGAGAAAAATCGAATTACCTTAATTAATTAACTTTAGTTAACCACCTTTTGTAAGTTAGACTTTGGAAATAATTAAATTATTGGCTAATTAATTTAATTAAGGTGTTTCCCAAGCTTATCTCGCAAAACCTTTTCTGGGTTTTGGAAATCTCGTGTTGCTTAGCATCTTAGACATCATAGAGACTAGAACACCTGTCCGCTGCTACTCAAAAAACTAATAGTTCATCCAAAATTTGAGTAATGTCCCTTAAATCCACCTCAAATCCTCCTCTGGGGTCCCAAGTCCAGCTAGGGTGCCATCATGTCATCTCCATGGGTCTCCCATTGTCAAAACAAGGCCTCATCTCTCAGTGTTAGGGCTTTTCCAAATGCAACAAGCCCTCCCAAATCTCTCAATGTGAGATAATCCTCGTGTGTGCTTTGAATCATGTCCTGCCCATCAAGTTGTATTAAGGCCAACTTGGGGCATGCTGGGTCTAGTGGTGTCATCATGAAGAATACTCTATTCTAGGTCAAAGTAGACCAATGTCCCAGATCTTGAGGGTGCTTTGGGACATGCAACATCTGCTCAAGTCGTTAGGAGGCTCAACTCTCTCAACTCTACATGTGTTAAGCCATCTATCTCTTTGAAGATGTGCAGGTACCTATGGAGTGGGTGCCCTCAAGGCCTCGGCTGTGGTGTACCACTTGACAAAAACAATATGAACTCAAGTAAAAACAATCATCCATCAGAGACTAAGATCATATATGCATCTAAGTGGACCAAACTTGAATGTTAAGGGCATATTAATACTTCAAACAGGGATCATCTTCCGATATCTAACTAGACCAAGTCCCGTAAAAATGTTCCTTACCTTGATAGAGGTGATAGAGGTGGCTAATGGCCAAGCCTATTAGGTGCTTCCAACCCTCAAGGAGAGTTGATAGTTCCAAGGTCAACGCCTCAATCAATAGGTGTTAGTGTAAATACATGACAATGGAGGGGAAAGGCTTCATGGCCAAGTATCGCAGTTAAAGGGACCAACTGATGGGGAGTCCACATCCTGAATGTATGAATGTAAGGGAGGGAGCAATCAAGGATGCATGAGTTACTCTGCTCAACCTGCTTTTTTCACCCCTCTAGTGCGTATTTTACTTCTTCATGTTAATGCTTTGTATTACAGTGCATAGCTCAAGGGTTAGAGCTTTCTCTTAATGATGTAGCATTTATATTGCCCCTTAAGATGAGACAATTCTTTGTTCATTAGGGCTGGGACATGCAAAGGATCCTTTTGATGTGAAGGAGCATCATGTGCTCAGGAATCGGGTGATGGCTAATGAGGAGGGTAGAGCTCTTCCCACGTGCTAATCTTATGTCCTGACCATCTTTTATATTTTTGATGTTCTTCCTTTTCTTTTTTTGTGGCCATGATATGCTTTTCCATTCTTTTAGATGCATCAACCTCCAGGGCAATAATTTTTGGGCCCTACTCAAAGAATATGGACATGTGGCTGCCAAATCCCAAAGAACCGATGACAAGTTAGACTCGAAGAATGTATGTGATATATGGGCTTGTAATGTGGCATGGAAAATGTCAAGTATGGTGTAGGGGACAATGAACACACTATCTCAATCAAGGCTTTCCGAGTAGTGCCTCTCCTATAACCCTAAGGCCTCGGGGGAGGTCCCACTGAACTAGGACTAAAGATTAACCCCCCTAGTAAGGTGAGAGAACAGATTTACAGTCAAGATCAGTCAGTCTTCCCAATCACCCCTTTATCCATACTAAATGCCTAAAACGAACAAGTATAAGCACCTGATTGCAAAATGATCAAAGTACCCTTTTGAATAGTAGCCCACCTTCATCCAATTGGTAATGCCAAATGGTTGAGACGTATATGGCTGATGCAAATGTGGAGGCACATGGCATATCATTGTCAACTAATGGCTGTTAGGGGCTGCTGGTTGTCCAACTGACTTTCAAATATAGGAGAAAAGTTTTCTCCTATGGGGTTACCCATTTTGGTGGGTAACAGGGTGCAAAGTAGGAACGGTAGCTGAGTTTGAGATGGATAACATTGGCATGATGCATTTCTTTTTGGATATGGAGAGTTGGTAGAGGCTAGGGAAGATTTGCCTTAGGAAGGATAAGTATGTGGTTGAGATCTTGAAGAGGTTTCAAATGAAGGACTGCGAACCTATAGACACACCGATGATCACTAATTTGAAGGTGTCAGCTTTAGATATAGAGTTGGTGGACTGTGGATCACATGTTGTACAAGAACCTGATACGTTCCTTTATATATTTGGTGAACTCTAGGCCAGATATATGTTTTGCAGTGAACACATTGTGTCAATTCATGGTAGATACGGGGTAGGAACATTGGCTAGTAGCAAAACATGTGCTCAGATACTTGAGTGGCACAGTGGAGTATGGTCCGAGATATCTCAGAGATAGTAAAGTGAAGATGTAGGATTTTAAGAATTTAGACTCAGTTCTGGCAAGTAGTGCAGTGGACAAGAAGAGTGTCTCAGGGTGCTGCTGTGCTTTGGGAATAGTGATGATATCTTGGTTCAACAAGAAGCAAACCTCCGTGCACTTGAGGCCATCTCGCTTCACAAGGTACTTGCAGAATTGTTTGATTAGGAGTTGGACCCCATTGTCATTTATTGTGATGATCAAAGTTGTATCAAACTTTCTGACAGTCCAATGTTTCATGACAGGTCCAAGCACATAGAGTGCAGTGAAGCTCCAGTTTATCTTCATAGGTCAACAGGTAGTTGATATTTTGACCAAGCCCTTAGCAAAAGGAAACTTTGAGACATTTAGAAACAGACTTTTATTGCTGCAACATTCCTTCCTTGCTAAGGAGTATTGAGAAATGTAGCTCGAATGGTAATCAAATGCACAGGTTTAGTGTGAATGTGCAGGAAACAATTCGAGACATTTAGTTGGAGACCAATTTGGAAAAGTGATCACTAATTTTTTCTTGCAATTTCACTTGAAAATAAAAAAGAAAAAATTAAAGTTGTATGTTTTGACCTCAACTATTGTAAGGAATCTAAATGAAATGTTCTCTTAGTTCTAGAATATTAGTGAGTTGGATTAAATTTAATCCTAGCCATATATTTCGTGATTGAGGTAGGTGGTAGCTAGGATTGAGAAGATTAATTATTTTCTCTCAAAGCATAAATAGGACAAGTTAAAAGAGGCAGATCACACACATGTGAATGCAGCAAGAGAGTTGGAAGAAAGCAGAGTGCATTCAAGGAGAAGAGGAGCAGAGTGCTGAAGTCACCAGCAAGTGCAGCAGGCCATATTGTTGCTGTAGCAGTCCTTTCTTCATGCACAGGCTGTATATCTTCAAATCTGGCCATACGCTGCTGTTCGATGTGATTTTATTGATTGTCCAGCTGCAGGTTCAAAGCTGGCTGCAAATGTCACCTTGTAATCTTTGATCAAAGGAATGAAAAACTGATTTGAAGAAGAAATCTGTGTATGTGTTTTATTTCTTCTGCTGTTTATTCATTTTTCAGCTGTTTTTGATTGATTTAATGTTCAGAAATTTAATTTTGTGTTTAAATAAATTCTTCTTTAAGTTATTTAATGAGAGGATATTAGGACAGCAGCCACCTAGGCTTTAAAAATTTATATTGTTCAAGGTCGAGAAGCTCCCATTAAAGTGGAAAATCTGGTAATTTGCACATGTCCACAAAATTTGGGCTGGAATTACTGTGTCAAAGTTGTGATGGGGCAGACCAAGAAAGGGTCCGCTGTCAAACAAATCTGCTGCCGTAACTCCAGTGTTCGCATAATGCATAATGCCCCCACTATCTGAGGGGTGAATTAAAAGATGTGATTATTCTGGCAGGTCTGCAGGAGCAACATTAGTCTGCTGTCTAAGAGTGCTTGGCTAGAATAAAATGGAGTGTGGACAATGAGTTGTCGCTAAGCCATAGACTCACTACTGAGATATCATTCTTAGTGTCTTGGAAAGAACAGGTTCTCTGATGTCTCCCTCCCCACCTCACCAATTTATTTATAGAAGTTCAATTGCAGATATGTTTCACTAACTGAATCCTTATTTCATTAAGTCTCACTGAAAATGAACATTAATGTATTTGTAAAGCATAAAATTCATGTTGATACGTTTCAGATAGAAGGAATTTAAGAATATTAACAGATTAATTTGACTAATAAAAATAATAGTGAGGAAATGAGTGAAAAGGAGGATAAGGAAGCAAATGTCTTTTAACCAACTTAGAACTACCTTTGGTGTAGCTAGCAAGGGTAATTGTTCCTTCAGTATGATATTTCTAGTATTCCTTTGATATTTTAAATATTAGGATATTTGAATGGATGTAGAGACACTGAAAGAAAGAACTACTGTGTTTGAATGAAATGTGGTCATGTACCGACGTACAAGTGAATAAAAATCTATTTTAATGCTTGATCATGATTACATAATTTGATTCTTTAAGTTTGTTATATCCATCTATTTTTGTCAGTAATTATGCCCGAAATTTGCTTGTGCAGGAAACTTTATGCAACTCTCATGGATCACAATGTGGATTTTGTACTCCAGGCTTTGTGATGTCCATGTATGCATTGTTGAGGTCTAGTAAGGAGCCACCCAGTCATGAACAAATTGAAGAAAGTCTTGCAGGCAACTTGTGCCGGTGCACAGGTTACAGGCCGATTCTTGATGCTTTCCGTATTTTTGCCAAAACGGATAATACCTTGTACAGTTACAATGCTTCTACAAATACATCTGGAGATGCAAAGGTCATTTGCCCTTCAACCGGAAAGCCTTGTGACTGTGGGGAAAGGGTTGGCAATGATAGCAAGGACATTGGAACTTCTCATCCTGTCTATAAGCCGCTTTCATTTAGTGAAGTTGATGGGAGTTTTTATGGTAATCGCGAGCTCATTTTCCCCCCAGAGCTTTTATTGAGAAAGCCTCACCCTTTATATTTGACAGGTCCAAGAGGTATGGCCTGGTTTCGTCCATTGAAGCTCCAGGATGTTTTAGATTTGAAATCAAGGTTTCCTGATGCAAAGTTGGTGATTGGCAATACAGAAGTTGGTATAGAAACAAGGTTTAAAAGTATCCATTATCAAGTTATTGTTGCAGTTACTCATGTACCTGAGCTAAATATTTTGAGAGTCAAAGAGGATGGCCTGGAGATAGGTGCATCGGTTACTTTGACTGAACTTGTAGATACTTTAAAACAGTGTATTGCACAACGTGATGCACATGAGACATCAGCATGCTCAAGCTTTGTGGAACAGCTGAGATGGTTTGCTGGAAGCCAAATTAGAAATTTTGCTTCTGTTGGTGGTAACATTTGCACAGCCAGCCCTATATCTGATTTGAATCCTCTTTGGATGGCAGCAAGGGCACAATTTAACATAATTGACTGCAAAGGAAGCGTGCGGACTGTCTTTGCAAGGGATTTTTTCAAAGGCTATCGGAAGGTTGACTTGAGACATGACGAAATATTGCTATCAGTTTTCTTACCATTTACAAGGCAGGGTGAATATGTCAAGGAGTTCAAGCAAGCTCACCGCAGAGATGATGACATTGCACTTGTAAATGCAGGCATGCGAGTTTTTCTTGAGCAGAAAGATGATACTTGGTCAATTGTTGATGCATCTCTTGTTTATGGGGGTGTTGCTCCAGTTTCTTTATCGGCAGTAAAGACTGAAGCATTTCTTAAGGGAAAGCCATGGACATTACAGACATTGCAGGGTGCTTTGCAAGTGTTGCAACATGATATCATCATTGCAGAGAATGCCCCTGGGGGCATGGTTGAGTTTCGTCAATCATTGACAAGAAGCTTCTTTTTCAAATTCTTCCTTTGGATATCTTACAATATCCAGCAGAAGACACAAGTTTTGCTGGGTTTACCAAATTCGTACAAGTCAGCAGTAGATCCATACAAAAGACCATCATCCAAAGGAGTTCAGAGTTATGAATGTCCTCTAAATGGAACAGCGGTGGGTCTCCCTGTTGTGCATCTTTCAGCCAAGCTTCAGGTGAGTGTCATGTTTGTGCAGTTGCCCCTTTTGGTTTCTGTATTGAGGATCAGTTGTGTAAATTTAAAATTCTATGTATGTGGGTTCAATTTCTTGGGATGGGGATTATGTGGATTGCATATCCGAAATCCCCTGAAATGTAGAGACTTTAGGGGATATATCATATCTCTGAATTTGGCTTAGGATGGCTCCAAGTGCTGGGGATGTCGTTGTTCCTGTTACAGTCAGTTGGCATCCCAGTTTTCCAGAGGACAACCAGACATCCCTGGCATTCTCGGGATGCCCAGACTCCAGATGTCCTTAGAGACATGCAGAATTTTAACCTAGAGTAGTTTAAATTGCAAACCTGTCTTTTTACAGATTTTAAAACCAGAAATAAGCATTAGCCACACAAACTTGAGTGAAGAATAGGGTTTGGTGGTACCTTGCCAGCCGTACAATAGTTTGTGCAAAGGCTACAATAACAACATTCAATATAATCAATAGCCACATCTGGAAAACCCCACATAGGGGAGGAGATTGCCTGCTAGGATTTTAACATAAGTCATTGTCACAACAACTGCTCCAAGTTGATGCTAGATCACAGCCTGACAAACTTTTTTATTCCAAGGAAAACTTCATAGTGAAACCCAAGGGATGCTTTTCCACATTCTTGGATGGCATCACTAGTAAACCTGTTGACATAGTTTAGTTTGTTTAACCCAGGAATATTTAAACAAGGCAACTACTGGCAAGAATCTAGCCCAGTGACATCAGTGACAACTGGTAGAGCTAATTCTTGGGCTAGTTTTCTAACATAGTGTTTACCTGAGGGTAACATTTTTTTTCTCATAATAATAAGTTTTTCTTGGTCAACTATCTATTCTGCAATAAATTTTGGTATTTTCTATTTCATTTGTTTTCTGTTAATTGTTTTTGCAACCCAAGTGCATTCCCCAATTTCACATCTTCAAGTATCATGGACCATAACAAAGATATGAGAAAATGTCAATGATTTTTTTTTTGGATTTTGTTTCTTAAAATGTATTTTTTTGCAGCAATAATACTTATATCTATCAGAAAATATTATGTACAAACAGAGAATAAGCTGTACAGGCAGAGAGTGAAATTTACTATCGGTGAATTAGCTAACTTATGGCAATCAAGCCTGCAATAAGCTCTGAATATGCAATCAAAACAGTTTAGGCATCCCCAGTGAGCAGAAAATAATTGGCCATGACTTGGATGCATACCTCATCCAGCCACAATTTCTGAACTGAAGAGACAGTACTAATAGAGCCCTCAAAAATGCACTTACAGTGAGAACATAGCTGTAATGTGAATAAAGGCCATGTGTAAACCTTAATCGAGAGAATGAGCAAGCTGGAATCACCACACGGTGCTGCTCTCTACTGAATGGTACGTACTACCGCTGAAACATGTGGGAGAATTTAGAACTTCTGTTGAACCAGTTTCAAATGCTTTTGAACAAATTGTTTGAGTGACTCCATTTTGGAGCAGATTGGGCATTTCTCATTTGTGAAGCCGCTCTTGGAAATTCTAGTCTTAGCAACCCTTGATGAAGTAGCAAGCATGCAAAAAATTGGACTTTGTGGGATGCTTAATAAAACTATGCTTTACTCAAGCAAGTTATATGCCAAAACTCAGGATCTGAGGAATAGCATTGTAGAGGATTGCTGTATGCTTATTAGAGTCTAAAGTTGACTTGGCTGTGGTTTATATCCTAGTTTTAAAACCGGGATATCAAACCGGCCTAACAAATCCGATTGGTTGGTTAGTTAGGATCGATTGGGTACCAGATCGGCCGGTTTTGGTACCAAACCGGCCGGTTTGGCCAATTTGGTACCTGATCAGCCGATTTTTGTAAAAAACCATTCGGTTAGGAAGCCACATGGTTGGGCATGTTGATGGGACTCACAGGTGGTTTTTGGAGGTGTTTTTTAGCAAACCATGGTATGTTCCCATCTAAATATGCCCCCCTAAGCTTATAAAAGAATGCCTAAGCTCCTATTTGCCTCGCACATTTGATTTCTAGTGTTTGTGTGCATATGAGGGCTTTGACAGTTCTGTACCAACATTGAGTTTTGGAGCAAAAACAAGAAGTTTGGAGGTTCTTTGTCATTTTGGAGCTAGTTTGGAGTTGTCTTGTGGAGTTGAGGGTGTTGATCCCAATGCAGATTTGGTAGTTGAACGCAGTGTTGAAAATATTGGTATTGGAAAAATATCGGCGAGGGTCCAGAAAACATCTTATCAACAATATCGGGGAAAATATTGACAAAATATCAGCAAATATCGACAAACATAAAAAGTGCATAATACATTCTTTTTTTTTTCCAAATTTTTAAACATATAAAGCAATAACAACATGAAATAAACACATTGACACATAAATATGAAGAAAGCACTGATATATGATGTAGTGGATGTAAAATAAAAATGATACGTCAAAGGCGATACCAAATCCTGTTGATCCTTGATAATTGTCCAATCAAGGAATCAAATGTGGAGAACCAATACAAAATAACATCACATATATAAAAGTATCTCATCATCATGAGTTATATGTAGCAAAACAAATAAAACTAGCATCTATCTATTTGAAATCAGTTCCCTCTCCCCCTTTTACGAGAAAACTTGATGGGCTGTTCGCCAGGCCTGCCCCTAGTAGTAAAAGGCCCTGCCCTTGCACCTAATGTCAAATAATGACTGGTGGGTATGGAGCTATGCTCGCCTTTATCTACAACAGATGGTGCTGACGCGGATGCTCCCACTGTCTCCTCCTCCTCCTCCTCCTCTTCCTCTCGCTCCTTGTGTTTCTCCTCCCCTGAGTCCTCCTCCTCTTGCTGCCCCTGTTCTAATGGTTCCTCTGGCTCTAACCATGCATGTGACTCTTCCAAGATGGGCACCTCAGACTCCACCCTCCACTGAGAGAATACATCAATATTGTCTAAGGAAATGGCATCTGGATCCATTGGTGTTTCTATTTGCTTCACTCGAAGTCGGATATTGTAATGCACATACACTAAATCATTGAGGCGTGAGAACTCCAACCTGTGAGGGTGTAAAAAAATTAATATGTTTCGACTCCTGACACTAGCCATAAATTAAAATTACAATAAATGTAATTGCTCAATTGAAGGTTGAAGCTCAAAGTTATACCTGTTGCGCTTTTTTGAGTATATTTTCTCAAATACACTCCAATTGCACTCACACCCTGAAGAGCTACATGTTTGACTCAGGATACTTATGGCCAATTTTTGCAAATTTGGTGCTTTTGCACCATAACTTCACCACCAAAATTCTATAACAAAATAAAGAAATAAAAAAGTCAAAAACTTAAAACATAATTAAACTTTCAGATAAAAGTTACATAATTGAATTTTAAAAATCTAGAATTATAAATAAGTAAATTCTAAATTGAATATTCTAATGAGTGATGACTTGTCACTTACATGGCATGAAGAGGGTCCTTTCCCTAATAGCATCATCAAAGCCAAATAGGCCAACACAATCTTGATAAAACTATATCTCGTGATTGATTTTGATACGAAGCTTGGGATCAGGTACCATCCTCTGAATACAGGAATGAAGCCCTTCCATCACCTCACCATCAAAATCAAAGGCGCATTTGTATGAAAATGCAGGGTTGAGGAAGTGCTGCTGCATGAATGGGTCGATGAAGCATCCCTGTCCACCGACTATCAATCATATCATATCCCATAACATCATATGTCTATCAATCTTAGTAGAACCCTTATCTGCATAATAAGAACGAATGACCTCCTTGGCCCTATCCATGGCCTCATACAAATAAGCCATTGCAAGCTTGTCCCCATCTACCAATCTTAGAACCTTTACCATAGGTTCACTAACTAAGCACACTTCTTCTACTCCCTGCCAAAATGTGACAGGGTACACCATTTTTGCAATGGCTCTTCCATCCTGTCTCATGCTATAATCATGCCATGCATCAAAAACAAACATTTTCTTCAACTCAAACTGGCATCGAAGCAAATACTGGAGAGTAATAAAGTTGGTGGAAAAACGTGTGATTGCAGGATGTCACAACTCTTTGTTTCGAGTGTATCTACTCATGAGGCTAAGAACAAAAACATGGTTATTTATAAACTTGGGGATGCTCCTAGCCATATCAATCACCTCCTTGATGAAGGAGAGTTTCCCAATATCCTCAAGCAGCAAATCGATACAATGTGCTGCACATGGAGTCCAAAACAATGTGCGGTGCCTCTCGATAAGCATCTTGCTGGCAGACACATAATTAGCTGCATTATCTGTTATGACTTGCACCACATTCTGCACACCAATCTCCGGGATGAATCCATATAACAACTGACATATCATTGTTGCACCTTTTATGTGCTGATGCATCCACTGATTTAATAAACAATGTACCTTTAGGACAATGTACCAAGAAATTTATAAGGGTCCTACCCTTCCTATCTGTCCAACCATCCGACATCACTATGCATCCAGACACTTCCCATGTTTGTTTCAATTTCGCCAATCTAGAGTTGATGTCCTGCTTTTCTGCTTAAATAATTGGCCCCTTCAACTCCTCATATGTAGCACTTTTGTACCTTGGGCCCACAACAACAATAGCATCACACATTGGATGCCAAAATGGATTGTTATGGTGATGTTGAGAGGTAAGTCGCTCTAGAAAAGACACCTCCCCATAACTCTATCTTCTTCTTGCTTCTTTTTTTAACAACTGATTTTATGGAAGGTTGTGCTCCATGTCTTGTTTGTGGAACAAAAAATGATGACCTCTCACTCCCAGTAACATTAGCACTAGTAGGTGACACTGTGGAGCCCCTCCCACTACCCTTAGCCTCAAAATCAGAAGAAGATATCCCGAAAGTTCTACCTGCATGTTCAACCTTGTTTCTTTCTGCCTCTTCCTTCTTTCTGTCTTTTGCATCAATTACTTCAAGAGATTTTTGTATAAACTCCACACTAGAAACCACCCAAAGGCCAACATCATGTCCAGGGAGTCTAGCCAAATGGTATTTCAATCGCGTAACCCCTCTTGTCATCTTGGTCCCACACAATTTGCATAATAGATATGCCCGATTTGTCCCACCATTAGGCTCCCCATACTCCCAAATGTATGAAAAATGTAACTAGGCCAGTCTTCATATTGACTACGTAATTATGAATTTTATAAAGAAGAAGACAAAGATAATAAAAATGTACATGCTAAGGTTTTGTCTTCTAGATATAAATAAGTCTCATATATTAAGGGTCTAGAAATACATGCTTCAAGACCTAGAAGAATGGAAGTCAAGCTGAAAGACAAGATCACAAACAACTCTCAAACATCGATGAAAGTCAAGATATATAAACCGTGAAGAACACGCTGGAATTACCTTGCTCTAGTCGGCCTAAATATCAGTGATACAGTTGGCTCTATAAGTGGCTGGATGGTCGACCCATTAACTGGAGCAGTCATGTATATATATACTTTAAGCTGCGAATTATTTGGAGAAGTTTTTCGATAAAAATACCGAGACATGATGGCGAACAGGTCTAAAACGATATGTGGATTGATATATATAATTTGTATATATATATATATATATATATGCACCTACAGCATATACTTACCATAAAGCATTGCGTACATCTAAAATTATAATATGATTAAGGAACAACGGTAAATCTGGAAACGGTATGCAGATATATTCAATGAAGAAATTGCGTATAGACAAGAACAAGTGATCGGATACCTCTGAGATAAAAAGTATAGATAACTACAAGAAAGTTAGACGGATATCTTCAAGGAAGTTAGTGCGGATATATACAACGAAGATAGCACACAATTGAATACTGATTGCAGACTTACGATTATCACAGAAAAGATAGAGGACATATATACAAAGAGGTTGCGGATACCACAGCAGAAAATTGGGTTAGTAAATTGTGTACATTACAGCAGAGGTTGCGGACACCACAACAGAGGTTGTAGACATCACAACAGAGATTTGCATTAGTCAATTGCGTTAAGGAATTGCGGACACCATATTAAAGACAACAATCCACAACAAACTTCAGTGCATAGATTTATATACTAAATGCAGATAAAAGACAGTGATCTTAAAAAGAAACAAGAGCAATAGTGAAGAAGATAAATCCTTGATTTACCTTCTCACAATTCAAGTTATTTAAATACCAGTATTCTCAAAGTGAAGATTGTAGTTCTGAAAGCAAATCTTTGTCTTGGGTATTGATAATTGACTTGATGAGAAATTAACATAAAGAGAAAAGAAGGCATAAGAATGTTCACAAGTAATTATCAAGAAGAGAATTGTATTAACCTTAAGCCCTCAAAATTTCTCAACATGGTATCGGAGCTTTGGTTACAAGAAAGGGCTATCAGTGATACAAATCCACTTCAGTTTGGAGGTTACTATTTCAGCTTGGTTACATTGCAGCACTTATAGCACAAATATTACGAAACATGTTACCTGCATCACAGGTTCGGTGATACTTCAGTTCAGCATACATGTATATGAGTTTGAAAAAGGAAGTAGAAATTGAATAGCACAGTTTCAGTGATGGAAGAATATAGTCTGAAAGTTAAGCTACACAAATGGATGACATGTGATCTGAAGTCTGGAACAGCCTAAGAAGAAGATCATTCAAGGAAGAACAAGGTGAAGATCTCCTCTTCACTTGCCAAGCAAGTATCTTTTATTTTCATTTTAATTTTGGTTAAATGACTTCGATTTGCAAGGAGATACATAAGGTGGTAGTATTACCGAAGATCCTTGCATGAAACAAGAAGGATATTCATGGTCCTCATAGATAACTAAAGTCATAGATAAGGGTCTCTTTGAATTCATGGAAAGGAACTCTTAAGGTTCTCTCACATGAGCAATATTGGAGACACAAAATAAGCTGGAAGAAGAATTATGAACAGTACAAGAAAGTTCATGTCACTAGAAAGGATGGAAGGAGTGGATGGAAAAAGGGAGTAAGAGATCATTAAGACTAGTCTCCCTCATAGCTCCTTTATCCTGCTTAAGATTTGATGCAATGTGAAATCATGGAAGTATTAGAAACAAGAACTCAAACATTTGAAGGAAAGGAAGAACCTGATTCAAAGAAAATCTAAGAAAGAAGAAGCAAGGGATCTACACTACGATTAGGATCATCTACTTCTTTAAGTGATTTTTGTTGGTTATATGATAGGAAGCAATGTAGCATCCTGATCGAAGCATGGTAGGAGCTCTTGGTGAATTAGCTCCGGGGAAACCTCTCTGATAACATTACTAATGGAAAGCAGTCATCAAGAGCAAGGGTCATGATGGAAACAAATTTCTGGATATTGATGGAGCATGCCAAGAGATGAAGCTTTTCATTCTTGAGAAATTGCTACAGGATGACTCAAGGGAAAAAGGGTATGAGGTATGTATATATTTATATGATAACATTGGATGCTGTGAAGTCATGTCATATGGTTGCAGGTAATGAACCTCTGTATTTAGAAGTATGATCTATAGAAGAGTATCTCTCAATGCACGGACAGATGAAATCAACATAATATGTCCTCATGGAATATGAGGTAGTTGTATATGAACAAGAAACTAGAAAGGTCGTAAGTTCCTAGGAATAAAGAATGTGTAGAGAGGAAGAGATCATGAAATACAACCATGTCAAGAGGTTGTTATCATCCAGAGACCAAGAAGATGTGACTAGGAGATCTCCTGGGAAGATATGTAGACTCTGACAGAAGTCTGGTAAAGAAGAAGACTCTTGGAAAAACATATCATTAGGAGATGTGTCAATCTGTATGAAGGATGCCGATGCCTACATGAAGATGTCATGGTGAAAGATTATCACTAAGGTAACTTTTGTTCTAAAAAGTTCATATGTATATGTTTATCTGGATGAATTTGTGCAGGGTTGCTAATCATGAGAAAGGATGTATGATCCTTGGAGATGATTCGAAGGAAAGTAGCATGGCATAACAGTGGACCAAATGAGGAAGTCTGATGAATCACTTTCTGATAGCTGACATGACTTAGGATGAAAGTGATGGATGATCTGTACCCTATGAAGCTAAAAGTTGAAGATTCCTCAATATCGAAATCCATGACATCGAGGACAGGAATTCTTCATGAGCAACCAAGTGTCCCATCATTGCTGTTGGAGGTCCCTGGTTAAGAGGGACCCTGAAGATAAGTTTCTTACTTGGAAGAAACTTGGTAATTCCTAAGAATAAGCTTAGGTACATTCCTTATATAGGAATGAGTACATTCCCTTGTGGAATAGGTCCTCCCTGGTTGAGAGGGAGAGATAGACACATCATTCTGTTCTTCACTTGGGAAGACAGAATGGAGGATTGGGTAATCATCAGGCATTCAATACTCTGTGAGAATGAGATAGGGCATTCAAGATAAGAGTAGTCGTGGACCGATATTCTTTGAGAGCTGGCTACCAAGAGAAGAATAGTCCAAGAAGGTCATACTTTGGGAACACCCGGGTGGAGTATGTATCTTGGAGAGACAATGACGAAGGTGTCTATAAGTTGTGTCTCGCTAGCATTGTAGCCCATTTTCTCGTTGAGAGATGGGGCTGTTAGTTAAGGCCTTGCACTAGGACAATGCTGGTTGATATAATGCTATACATATGCGATTACCAATCCGATTCTTCTTATAAGATTCCTTAGTTTGAAAGTGACTATGTACCTGTATGAATACCTCCCTAGTTAAGAGGGAGTGTTGGAAAAATGTAACTAGGTCGGTCTTCATATTGACTATGTAATTATGAATTTTATAAAGAAGAAGACAAAGATAATAAAAATGTACATGCTAAGGTTTTGTCTTCTAGATATAAATAAGTGTCATATATGAAGGGTCTAGAAATACATGCTCCAAGACCTAGAAGAATGGAAGTCAAGCTGAAATACAAGCTCACAAACAGCTCTCAAACATCGATGAAAGTCAAGATATATAAATCGTGAAGAACACACTGGAATTACCTCGCTCTAGTCGGCCTAAATATCAGTGATACAGTCGGCTCTATAAGTGGCTGGATGGTCGGCCCATTAGCTGGAACAGTCATGTATATATATACTTAAAGCTACGAATTATTTGGAGATAAGTTTTTCGATAAAAATACCGAGACAAGATGGCGAACAGGTCTAAAACTATATGCGGATTGATATATATAATTCAGATATATATATATATATATATATATATATATATATATATATATATATATATATATATGCACCTACAACTTATACTTACCATAAAGCATTGTGTACATCTAAAATTATAATATGATTAAGGAACAACGCTCAATTTGGAAACGGTATGCAGAGATATTCAATGAAGAAATTGCGTATAGAAAAGAACAAGTGATCGGATACGTCTGAGATAAAAAGTACGGATAATTAATAGAAAGTTAGACAGATATCTTCAAGGAAGTTAGTGCGGAAGTGAGTGCGGATATATACAATGAAGATAGCACACAACTGAATACCGATTGCAGACTTACGATTATCACAGAAAAGACAAAGGGCATATATACAAAGAAGTTGCGGATACCAACAAAAAATTGGATTAGTAAATTGCGTACATTACAGCAGAGGTTGCGGACACCACAGCAGAGGTTGCGGACATCACAACAAAGATTTGCATTAAGGAATTGCAGACACCATATTAAAGACAACAATCCACAACAAACTTCAGTGCATAGATTTATATACTAAATGCGGATAAAAGACAGTGATCTTAAAAAGAAGCAAGAGCAATAGTGAAGAAGGTAAATCCTTGATTTACCTTCTCACAATTCAAGTTATTTAAATACCAGTATTCTCAAAGTGAAGATTGTAGTTCTGAAAGCAAATCTTTGTCTTGGGTATTGATAATTGACTTGATGAGAAATTAACATAAAGAGAAAAGAAGACATAAGAACGTTCACAAGTAATTATCAAGAAGAGAATTGTATTAACCTTAAGCCCTCAAAATTTCTCAACACCAAAATGGGTCCAAGTCTTTTAGCATATTTGTAGTGAACTAATTCAAACCTAGGGCACCAAAAAAACAAATAATTGGCATTAAACACCCATACACAAAATAATAAGTAATAACCACCTCATTTTAAAAAATAATTTTTTTACTACATTATTTGCAATGTGAATGAAAAATGGTAATAAGAGGGTATATAAGAAAGTTAAAAAATATGAAGCTTGCTGTTCAAATATGGAGAAAACCCTTGCATTGGTTCATGGGCATGAAAATCATAGCAAATGGAAAAAAAGAAGAAGAAGAAAAATGTTCGTAGGTAAAGAGGAAAGCAAGCATATCCCTAAATCTATGAAAAAAATCATTAACATAGGGGTTTTAAAGAACATACCTATTAATGCAAGAAGTGAAGTTTGTCTCACTATTCTTCAATCTTTGATCCACAAAAAATTCTTAGTTGGTGGAGATAATGGTTGTTTGATCCTTAATCCCTCCTTGAAAATCACCACAAAGCTCTTCACCTTCCTTCTCCAAGACTCAAAAACCAAAATGAGCAAATGGAATGACAAAAATTGCTTTTTCTAGCTGCAGCCCGGCCTATCCGACGATTTTTAAGGTTGTAGCGCGATTTTTTGTTGAAATATTGGCGATATTTCAGAAATATCGCGATATTTTCAGGCTCAGAAATATCGCGATATTTTGGCTTGCCAAAAATATCGTGATATTTCCTAATTTCGGCGATATTATCAACATTGGTTGAACGAAGAGCTGAAGGAAGTGAACCAACAAGACCAAGCATGGCACATGGTGACACGTGAGGGAAGCAATAGTCGTGCAGCTCAGCGAGCTCGTGCTTCTAGTTCTGCTAGGCCTAGTGTTGTTCCTCATGCTACTACTAGTACTACTATTGAGGCTGGGGATGAGTTTGAGGAGTCCTCAAACTCTGAGCTAGATGTTTTTTATGTAGCTCTTGGTGATGATCCCATGTGTAGTAGTGGTGATGAGTTTGATGAGTGATCATGACCATCAATGATTTGTAGTAGGCTAGTGGCCTAGTAGCTTGAATTGTAGCATTGTTTTCCGACTCAGGAGGCCATTTAGAGCCTCATTATAGCATTGTTTTTTGACTCTAGAGGCCATTTAGAGCCTCATTGGTTATGTATTTACTATTTTTTCAATGATATCATTGATATGT
Source organism: Pinus albicaulis (assembly GCA_034641835.2). Classification (NCBI taxonomy): domain Eukaryota; kingdom Viridiplantae; phylum Streptophyta; class Pinopsida; order Pinales; family Pinaceae; genus Pinus; species Pinus albicaulis. The sequence continues at coordinate 270,974,178 of CM076577.1, read as the reverse complement.
ATTGCACACGATGCCATTTTGATATATGCACTCTTACATGGTATATAGATGAGAAGACTATTCATATTTTGTCTCTAATGGTTTGGAATCATGGTTTGTAATCTCAAAAATATTTTTTTTTTCATTAAAATTAATTAGTTTATGTATTTTTTCCAATTCTGGTTTATTGAATCTGGTTTGATTCAGTTTGATCCGGTTCTAGTTCGAATCACGGTTAGATAGGCGGCTGGTTCGAAACCCGGTTCCGGTTTTTAAAACTATGGTTTATATCAAGTTATTAACCCAAAACCTAATTTTTTTCTCCATGTGTATTCTACAATACTTCTGGATATATAATAGTGTGTTGACAATTGTGGAATGTTTAGGGCTAAAGCCTCATTGGGTTTCTTTTTTATCTTTTGGATTCCAACAAAGTACATGATTGGTGTTGGATTATTGGTTTAGCAGAAATGCAGATGACATAAATATCTCTAGGGCTTTTACCAAACTCATTTTTGGAGTTGTTACTCTATAGCTCTTATTTCCTACTTGACCTAGCATTTGTTGTTCTTTTATTGCTGTGGCACATCTATATTATTTTCTTGTACTGGATATGCATTAGGCACCCCCCTCATCTTAATTTACACTTGCATATTGTCTATAGTTCTATTGCTTGTTTTTGTTGCTCAGGATTATTAATATTTATTTCATTTCATTTGACCTACTTGTTTTCCTTTGTAGCATTCCTTTGAAAAAATGTGCCAGGAGTATATTTTCCATCATAGTTTTTTTGAGTTTTAGTAATTGTCAACCTAAGGTGTGAGAATTACACGTGGCTTGAGTGATCATCATTTTAAGTGATGCCCTTAGATGTACCTATGCCTTTTGGAAATTCTGCTTGCAAGTCATCATTTATTTAACATTTACCATTACAAGTCCTACATGCTCTCTAGATTTAGATTACAAGATGGGATTACCTGAGGTTTGAGTAGTCATGACAGTGAAGTTAATCCATTGCCATCTGCTCCTAACATCCAAGGTCAAGAAGTGGTAGGGGATAACAATTGTTGGACTGTTGGGTTTGTTGTAGTAACATTCCGATAATATTTAGGAGTAAGAAAAGTTTGTATGAAGGTTATTATATTCATGACATGTGACCATTATAATTTTTAGATGTGATGGTTAGGTCCCAGGGGTTAGGTTGTTAAACAACCTTCACCACTCGGGGATGCTATTTTTTTTTAATGATACATAAAGACATGAGAGATGTATCATTGCAATATTAATAATGAACTAATTGTTTAATCTCTTCATGGTTGTCTATGAATGTATGCATCCTAGTATTCCATGTTATCAAAGAAATACTGATTCTATGCCTGTAATAGTGAAAATTATGAAAGGAATCTGTGAAGGGTGAAGCCATCTCAGTTTGTTTAGAAGGCTTGGGGTGCTCATCTAGATTGCTCCTTGAACTAAGACTCGACCTTCCTGCAATATTACCTAGCACACACAAATCTGAAGATCTCTCGACCCTACCTTGCAATACAATTATTCATTGGGTGCGCAATGAGTGCCACTTCTCTCAAGCTACCAAAAGAGTGTTCATGGCCTCCATCAAGTGACAACTCGGCCTCCTTCCATTTGACAAACCCTGCGCAGCTCAAGGTTACTTGGGAGCGGGAGCGAAGACACGGAGCGAGAGCAGGAGCGGGAGCGCCATTTTTAGAAGCTTCCGGTCCGGAGCATTTCCGGGAGCGTTTATATATATATATATATATATTTTTTTTTATATTTTGATGCATACATGTCAACAAAAACATGTAGAATGATGAATTAGACATAAAAAACATAAAAACATAGATTGAATCATATAACATCAATCATCTAGAAGTTATAATCTTCATCAACCACGCCCACGAGTTGGAAGCAGAGAACATATTGACTCTTGAGTCTCGCAAATCATCAATCCGAAGGTTTCAAGCTTTCAAAATTCAATATATAACATTTATCATCATTGATATATAACATTTATCATCATTGATTTCAAATTTCAATATCTAACATTTATCATCATTGATTCATTGATTTCAAAATTCAATATACATTTATCATCATTGATATATAACATTTATCGTCATTGATTCATTGATTTCAAATTTCAATATATAACATTTATCATCATTGATTCATTGATTTCAAAATTCAATATATAACATTTATCATCATTGATATTATATAACATTTATCATCATTGATTCATTGATCACCATATAACTTTAATGAAGCATCATATTCATAATTCATAATGACTTGTAAACTTATAAATGCCAACTTCAAAGTTTCACCTTTCAAATTCAAACTTCAAACTTAAATTGTCATTAAATATATGAAAGAGTCAAGTTTCAACTGTTCAACTGTCAACAACAAATAGAAAAGACTAGTAAACAACAAATCTATTTTATCTACTAGTTGGCCCCTTGCCATGCCCACGAGAAATGTCTAATTTGTGTGAGCCACGAGGAAATGGTGGTCTTCTAGTACTCTCAGGAGTACCACGACCATGACTAGAAGGTGGAGGCTGGATCTGCAAAGGAACAATAGTGTGATATCGAGAACTGGCACTGGCACTGGCACCCGCACCCGCACTGCTACCAGTAGATGGTGGGACTGGCCCTGTGTGTGGCGGTGCTGCTAATGCTTCATCATCATCCCTAAAAAGTTCTGCTTCCAATTCTTCCATATGTACCGTGCCGTCCTCCAAATTATCATCCTCTGGGTTGTTGTCCCAGACTCTATATGATTGATCCTCATTTGCCCGATCACAGTAATGGCTCAACAACCTCAAGTTGTAATGCACATAAACCAAGCTTTCAGCTCGGTTTTCATTCAGTCTGTTTCTTCTCACATTGTGTATGAAGCTGTAGGTGCTCCAACACCTCTCTACAAAAGAAGTGTTCACAACCTGTGAGAGAACTTTTTTAGCCAACTTTGGCAAAAGTCCCATGCCGCCATATGCTTCCCACCATGTGAGAGCATCAAATCTGTCCCTGTCTTCCATTGCATGAAAGAACCAAAGTTAGCAGTGCAACTGAAGTATTTGCCTAATTCAAGGCGCAATCTAGCACACTCCTCCCTGTCAGGTACCAACTTGTCCAATGCCTTCATGTACCCCTCTTGTACCTCTGGATCTGTGTGAGCATGGTTATTAAAACCGGAACCGGTGGACCTAATGAACCGGGTTTCTAACCGGAACCGGTCTAACTGGGAGCGGTCAAATCTCAATGAACCGGTTTTAAAAAAAATACATTAAATAATTATTTTTAATAAAAAAAACTATTTTTAAGATTTGCAACCATGATTCCAAGCCAACAGAGACAAAATATGCAAAGTTTGCTCATTTATATACCATGCAAAGGTGAATATATCAAAATGACACCGAGTGCAATACATATCATCATTTAATACATAAGCAATGAGGCTCCAAATGGCCCATAAAGTCCAAAAACAATGCTACAGGCTATGAGGCCATTGGCCTAATACAAGACTACATATTAGTGATCAACAACATGATCACTCCTCATCATGATCAAAATCATCACCACTACTAGACAAGGGATCATCAACATGAGCTACATAAATAATATGGCTCAAAGTTTGAGGACTCTAAAACTCCTCTACAACTTTAGTAGTAGTAGTAGTAGCAAAAATAGACATCAAAACTACAAATCATTGAGCAACATGGTCTCTCATGAAACTCATCATTGATTCATCGCTAATAGAAATGGGATCATCAACAAGAGATACATAAACATCATCTAGCTCAAAGTCTTCAGACTTGGATTGCTCAACCTTATAACATGATAGAAATTGAAAAGTTTAACATGCCTAACCAATGATTTTGGTTTGAGTGAAGGGTTCATCTCCTCAACCTTAAAATGCGGTAGAAAAAGATTAGCATGCCTAACCAGTTGTTTTCCTTTGATTGAAGGGTACATCAAGGTTCTTAAAGGACTTCATGCCCTTGATCAAATGCCAATATCATACCCTTACACATGATAGAATCTAATGGAAACATTGCAAATTCCCAAACCGTGAAACCCTGAAAACCATTGAGTCTGCTGAATTTTGTGTGAAACCTAAAATTCTAGTTTCTCCATATGAAATCCAATGAGGTCGAAACCACTCTTAAACATCCTGAGTCATTTCATGGTAATGTTAAAAATTTAAGTAAAAGGATGATTCATCCTATTACTTTAAGAATTTAACATTACCATGAAATGTCAATGCTTCCCTTACTTCCACATCAGCCCTAAAACCCATTTCTGGCCGTGCGTGGGTCCACGTAGGGAAAGAGTAGCTAAATGAACCCCCCTCCCCCCCCCCTTATAAACAAACTGTTTTTTTCATTGAAAAAAATTTCCGCTCGGCGGGAAGCGTTTTTTGTTCCGGGGAGCGTTCGGGAGCGAACGCTCCCCGATCGCTTCCGGCGTTTAAAAAATGCTCCCAAATCGTTTTTTAAACACCGGAAGCGCTCAGGGAGCGTTCGCTCTCGAGCGTTTCCGGAAACGCTCCCGAAAAGGCAAGGAACATTTTAACAGGTTCGGAAACGCGCTCCCGAAAACACTCCCCTCAGGAAGCGTTTTCGGGAGCGCGTTTTCGAACGCTCCCAAAACGCTCCCGCACAGAGCGCGTTTCGGGAGCGGGAACGAGGGGGGGGGGGGAAGCTTCCCCGCAACCCTGCCCGCGTTGCTTCAAGGAGGAGATCTTGACTAATTTTGACCCTAGAACAACTACTCAAGCTCCTTGTTGCCATACAAGCAAATGATAACTCTTCACGACTCCAACTAGCGAACTCAGGACTTCACCCAACAAACCCCGCCTAACTCAAAATACTAGGTTCCAGAACTCAGCTCAACAAACTACACGTAATTCAATTCTTTGTAGATGATGCTCGAGACATGAGTTTGGCACGACTTAGCTCTTGCGCTCGTAGCTAAATAGTTCAAGGTTACTGATGCAAATTGATTTGGGTGTAGAAATTTCCTGTTTCCCACCCCGGTTTTCAGTTTCACCTTATTTCTCCAAATAGTTAAATGCCCTTTCCCATATCCTTACATTCAACAAACTAGAAAATAAATTTTTGCTGAAAACACAAATTCTGGAAAATTTACAGAATGTTGGAAAATGCAGAAATAAAAATCAGCAAGCTTAAAACAGTCATTCACACATTTTAACACAGATATTTTTGGTCAACATGACCCTGGAAAAACCCCCTACAACTCTTGGGGAAAACCAGTTTGAAAGCTCCTTCTTATTTCTAGAAAATGCTTTTACAGAGAGGTGAAATATACAGGAAAAAATTCCAGCAAATTAATTACAGACTTATCTGGTTTTCCGTGCTTGCCTCCGCCTTGGAAAACGTGCCAGAACAGCAAAATATTCAAAACAGAAATTTCTTACAGCAAACTGCCTTTCTCGAAAACTGTGCTGGCTGCTTTGAAAAACATGCCCAGCAACCTTGGAAATCGAGCCCTTTGTTGCTGTACTTTTCCTCAAAAACTGTGTTGCCTTTCTCCTTGAAAAAAGTGCCACAAAACAGCTGTACGGACTGCTGTCTCGGTTTTTGTGCTGCTATACGGCCTTGCTGCCTCGATATTCGTGCAGCCTCTTGTTGCCTCGAAAATCGTGCCCTCCTTGCTGCTGTACGGATTTGCTGAGTTTGCCTCTCCTTCACCTTCTCAAGCTCTCTTCAGAAAAAGTCTCCAGCTCTCCTTCTCCTCCTCTCTCAATCTGCTCATGAAAGAATGAATGACCTTTTCCTCCTTTCCCTCCTTTAATCTAACCCTAAGTGACTTTTGGGGAATCCCTAAATCCAATGGTTGAAATAGATTGAGATTTAGGGCTGAGATTAAATGCTCATTTAAATCTCACTTTCTATTTTTTAATTCACCCCACTTTAATAAAGAACCACTTAGTCATTTATTTCCAAAGTCACTTTTCCTTTCTAATTTTACATTGACTTTATTAAAGTCACTTTAAAATTAGACTTTAGTAACTTTATCACTTAAAGTCACTTTTAAATTAGACTTTAGTAACTTTATCACTTAAAGTCACTTTTAAATTAGACTTGACTTTATAAAAATTATAAAGTCACTTTAGGAAAAAAATTAAATTCTTTTGGACACTTTTCCCTAGGCCAAAGATCAAAGCCTTAGGGAACCACCTGTCCTCCAGTAACCAAATTTCAACATTGGGGATATTTTTCCTTACTCAACCCACATTTAGTCCAAGATCTTTCTTCCCAGATTATACCCCAATTCGACCAACTACTAACATTTGTGGCCCTCTAGTAATTTGCTTGAGTAATGGAGCTTGGCCCTATTAGTAATTCTTTCCCTTGTATCATATAATTTTAATACCTTCGTTCTTAAGTGCTTGGTGTCACAAACTGGAACCTTCACCAAATACAGTGTGGTCTGCAATTAGTTTAATAATGGGATCCTCAACTATTTGATCCTTTATCATATGAGCTTCAACCTTCTTCCTTTGGCATGTGAAGGCATCCAAGATCACTTCAACACACAAGGGAAATGGGCTCCCCAGGTCTCTCGACCTCCATATAGTTTTGCATCTCTTCTACACGAATTTCCAGGGAAATTCAACCTTGTAATCTCCTGGGTATGATTACAATCCAAGGGAACCCATTGTCAAAATAATCGACCTTTTCTACTGAATTTGCAGATTAATTATTGCTTCATTTCCATATTTTCAGGCTGCATTACTTGGTCTCCTCACAAATTGAAATTGCCATGAACACTTGCAACACTTTCTTTGAGTATTGATGAGAAACTTTGTTGGGTACTCCTTATACCTACAAATAAATTGCACAATTAACCTCAGTGAAGAATTTAAGTGATTCCTACTAATGACTGGCTAGGGTGTACTGTTGCAACACAAACCGGTATTAATCAATAGGGTGGATATTTCGCCACCGAAGATGATTCACGCTCAAGGATACAAACCCTCACACAAGCTCTATGAGCTCAGAGATCAATTTACCAAAACATTCAATCATGTCCCCATGAATGAGCTCTCGCTTTTCTTTATAGTGATGGCTATTTGAATACCATGGGTCGTCCAAATACCATGGGTCACCTTTTATCTTTGTAAACTGACTTTATAATATTCTCTTTTCTCAGTCACTTTCAATTAATTAATTCCATCACAACGCACAATTAATTTTAGTTTCTAGCCTAGGTTACTGAGATAGTATCCATTTCCAATGCCCAAAAAAGGGACATTAGAATCCTCCCTTCCCTAAATTGCTTGTCCTCAACCAATCCATATACCCATACTAGGATCCCAAACAAGTCTGTAGAATACTTAAGACATAACTTCCATATCATCTCAACACTGCTAGACTTGGCATTGCTGCCAGGTGCTTCCATGCCTTGAAGCAATCCATAGAAGTACAATCCATCCTATACAATAACTCTAGTGAATTTGAAAAGTACTCCATAGCATATTCCCCAACAACCTGTGAGATAGGGCTACTCCCAACAACCCTTTTGAGTTCACATGATGGAAGATCAAATTTATGAGGAGCAAGATCCTTGATTCTAAATACACACCCTTGTATGTTACATATCCACAAGGTGGCCTATGCGTGAATGCTACTTCAAAAACAAATTTGGATACCTATGGAGACAAAATGTTGACACCAATGTGGAAAAGTCGACCTCAGAATAAATCGACAAGGGTTCAAACACCAACAACTCTGACATATAGGTTTTCTCTTAGGCATTTGAGAATAACCCACAAATTTTAGTTCTGTAATCAACCCATGAACTAGTTGCAGGAACACCACAAAAAATAATTAACTGAAAAGAATAAGAGACCAACTAGGGTGATATCAAGTACTACCAAGATGGAAATTGCTGGCTAGAGTGAAAGAAATTCCACTGAAGTTACTATATGAAATTTCAATCATGCAAAATAAATTTGGTCTATAAACAAGAACCTTAGGTTGGTAGGATGCACGACTTTGATACCATTGTAATATCTCATAGATAATTTTGACTTAAACTTCGGGAAAAATTCTTTGAAAATAATATTGTAAAATTTAGTCATCAAATTACACAAATTTTACCATGAAATTAACGACAAAACCGTGAAACATAAATTGCAACTTAAAATAGACAAGAAATACATGCAATGAATCTCAAGCTTATTTTATCAATATGAAGCTAAGTTGCACAAAACGGGGAAATGGAAACAAGTTTCCGAAACGGGAAGCGATATGAAACATGACCTCCCCAAATTTTGGAAAAGGGGAAACACGGTATATATATAATTTAAATTTATATTAGAATTTAGGACATTTAAGAAATGTTATGTGAAATCATACAAGTTTAAAACATACATGATAAATCATAAATTCAAAGCATAAACTATTACAAATTTACAAGCTACAACACATTTACTCATGAATGATCATTGATAACAGACACATAATGAAAATAGCAATATCAGAATATCCAAATCCAACCTTTATTATATATCAAAATCACAAAATCAACCTTTATTATATATATGAGGCTGCAAGTACAATAAAGTCAAAAGACTAATGCTCATTATCAGAATCCTCATCAAATATAGCAGCAGAAGCAATCAACCTTTATTATATATATGAGGTTGCAAGTACAATAAAGTCAAAAGACTAATGCTCATTATCAGAATCCTCATCAAATATAGCAGCAGAAGCATGCTCAGCAGTGGATGGTGTAGTTGAAGAATATGTTTGGCCAATTCCACTTCTATGATCCTGGTCCTCAATATTCAAGGCAGCAAGAGAGAGATACAAATTAGGATTTTATGGATCCACATCCCACTCCTTAGAAGGGCCATTGCCATATTCTGGACCCCTACGAGATGCAAGCCGAAGGTTGGAGTGCACATAAACAAGATCCTCTGCCTTCTGTGAGCCCAACCTGTTGCGCTTCACAGAATGAATAAAACCATAGGTGCTCCAATTCTTTCTGTTGATGAAGAGCCTGTCACTTGTGAAAGGACGCGAATGGCAAGGTTTTGCAAATGTACACCATTTGCTCCATGACAAATCCACCACCTAACTGGATTCATGGTTCTTCTCTCCTCCAAAGATGATATATCTGAATAACCATCTATTTCTTCTGAATAATCATCTATTTCTTGCAGCAAAACTGACAAATTCTTCCTTCACCTCCCTTTGCAGAGGAGCTAGAAAAATTCTCATAAGGGTTTTTTTCACCCCATTAGCCACATCTCTATCCTTATGGGGCACCTTCCTCTTCCCATTGCTTTGAGCAATAATTTCCTCATCATAAAATTTTGGGTTCAAGGCATGTGCTAAAGTATGCAATGGAGTGTTGAAATTGTTCCACCTGTTAACAATGATTCTCTTGATTAATTTGGCAAACTGACCATGTACAAACAAAAGTTGTGGAGACTCCTGTGAAATTATTTCCATAGTTTTCTCAACCATGGAATAAGGTTGGTCGGTGTCAGCATTCCGAAGAAGCTCAAAAGCAGGGGTTGTGAACATTAGCAAGAAATCTATCTTGCTCCACCAATCCTCATCATGGCACAATCTATGCACCGTAGATCCCCGCTTCGAATCTTCCTATCTCCACTCGGCCCAAAGCTGACTCACCACCATAGACACTAATGCTTGCTTAACCTCGACAAGGCGGCGCAACATTATGAAGTTTGAGGCATATCTTGTCTCAGCAACTTTTAACAACTCCAATTTGGAGTACTCTCGAAATATTGCTTGAGACTGGTGGTGGTTGGTGATGAATTTAACAATTTCCCTGGCTTCCCCTGTGAGTTCCTTTATCCATGGAACTTTATTGTCGATCTCCTCTAAAGATTAGATTCAGATTGTGGACAATGCAGGGTGTCCAAAAGATGTGGTCATACGTCTACTCAATAATCAAACCTGCAACTTTGCATACCGGTGCATTATCCGTGATAACTTGCACCACCCTGTTAGGACCAACTTGTTCAATAGATTTGATAATGACATCAACAATGAATTGTGCATCTTTTACCTCTCCTAAGCAGTCTTCCGCCTTTAGAAACATTTCTCCTTTTGGTGAAGTGGCAATGATATTTATTAAGGGTCTACGCCTTGTGTTTGTCCATCCATCTGAGACTATGGTAACCCCAGAGCTACTCCAAGAAGAACAAATTGGTGATAGCACATCCTCCACAAGATCCTTCTCATTTTTTAGAAGTTGAGTTCTAACTTTCTCATAGTTGGGCCCCTTGTACCCTTGAGGAGCTTTGTTAACTGCCCTTATCATATCTTGCCAGTAAGGGGAGCGAACAACATTGAATGCGAACAACGTTGAATGGGATACCACATGCATAGATGCACCGAGCCACTCTAGAATCAACTTCTTCTCTTCCTTGCACATTCACCAGTTTAGCAATCTTGCTATCTTGAACTGTACCAGATGCCCCTCTGGATGGTGTTTGTTCTGGTTGTGGAGTGCCTCTCCTCTTCCTTGCTTCAATTACAATCCTTGGCTCAATGTTTGCTGGATTTTTAGCTTGACTAAAATCATCATGCTTTCTTTTGATTCCATCAGCCTGATCTTGCTCTCTTTGATATTCCCTCCTTGCCATAGGGTCTGATGTTTTCATGCAACCTCCAATCCCCTGTCCACCATGCAAAAAATGTGCCTTCACTCTTGGGTAAGAGCCCTTGTAAGAATTATTGCAAAGAGTACACCGCCATTCCCATGAGCCACCACGTCCACATCTTTGTAGCTTCTCAACATGGCTCCAAAGAGGGTAATATTCAGCGCTTGGGTTGGCCTTGGGGTTTGCACTTGAACCTTGGATGGAAGAAGCCATTGCTGAAAAAAAAAAAAAAAAAAAAAAAAAAAAAAAAAAAATAAAAAAAAAATAAAAATAAATAAATCAATCTATAAATAAAAAAACGTTTTTGTATAATTTTGGTAGCATAAACCCTCGAAAAATAGACAAAACAATGAGAAAAAAATCAAGAAATTGAATGCTTCTTATAATATTCTGTAGCTGAAGCTACCCCAAAATGCCAGAAAAAACAAGAGAAATATGGCTATAGTTAAGCCAAAAACCAAGAATTCCATAGCGGGAAACTTCGCACTCCAAATCTGCTCCTCAAATCTCTTTCTCTTGCCGCTAAAATCTCCTTTGTTCAATGGTGAAAGCACCCAAGCTGAAGCACTACTCTCTTCCTCCTTTCTTCTCTCCAAAATTGCTCTTCTCCAAGTGAAACGAATTGCTCAATTCGTGTGATGAGAGAATGAGGCAAATCCCCTTTTTATAACTTTAGAAAGCCATCTAGAAGCATCCAAGACACAACTAAAATGAATAAAATAATATTACATTGCACAAATCCCAAAAAAGAAAAAAATTAACGTAGTTTTGGGAGGAAACGCGGCTGTATGACCAGGAAACGCATTTCCGGCCGTACGGTATGAGTTTCCCCATTTCCGTTTAGTGTTTTGCCTGATACGAGGGTGGGGGGGACATTTCCTGCAACTTAGATATGAAGCAAATATCACAAGCTAGTACAAATAACTGGAAATGGATGAGGTCATGGCCTCCTAAGAGATCTGCAACAACACTACATCGATCTCCAAAATAAAAGCTGAATTGATAAATGCACTTGTGAATTTTGAATGAATTCACTAAGGGATGAGATGGGTTTTGTCCAATCTCACCAAACCCAAGATGTCCCAAATGATCTTCTCCTCCTTTTAAAAGTATTTTATTTTATAATTTTATTATTACTCTAGAAGCTTGCCCTTGACTTCATCTTAAGTTACTTTTCAATTTATTTAAGTCACTTTTGGTCTTTTCCCCTTTTAATTAAGTGACTAATTAAAGTCATATTTAATCTAGGAAAATGGTTAATGGCCCATTATACTTTCTTTGGCCGCTGTAAATCACTTCTCAGTATTCCATCCTATAGATCTTCTTGTTCTGGTTCTAACAAGCTATTACACTAAGGTGTTCTGTCAAATACTCCTCCCGAAATGCCCCACCTTAAGCGTGATTAATTAAGTTATGCTCAATAATAACCTTGTTTTATGGGAATTGTCAGAAAGCAACGCAACCAAAAACAAGTTATGCGTAACTGCTCATGATGATAATCATGCCAAGAGAACGCTGACGGGTCCCATAAAAACTCCTGAAAACCCCTTTGGAACTCTTGATGACGTAATCTTGTGAGTTGGCCTTCACATACCGTGAAATCCATCCTTGCTATACTATAGAGGAAATTGAAAATGAGGACATTACACTACTGCATTCATCTTCCACATCATCAACCGCATGTAGAAGCTCTGATTCATAGGCTACCATGTTCTTGGAATATTCCACCAACAATTGGGATATCCATTCAACAAGAATTCCTGTTAGAGTGTATGTTGCTAGTCTCCCAGGAAGAGTCTCTGCCATGATGCCTTTTTCTTCCTTTAGAAACTCCATGTCATGCGCCATCGCTCTGTCCGGTTTTGTCGTGTGATGGAATGATCCACGTGGATCCCATTGCCAAATAGGGAATTCATCATCCCAATATCCAAGGGTTCCTACTATGCTATACCCCTGGCTAGAAGCATCACCCACTTCGTAGGATACCAACTCATAAGCTCTCTCTAATCCACTGACATGGGATTTTGTAATAGAGTATGACAATCGTAACCATAACACTTTTGGAGTCCCTGACCTCCCAGAGAATGTCTCTCCCACTAATCATCAACAATCCCTGAAAGAAACCACCATGCTAATGCTGCGCTACTTTGATTACAGTTGGAAAACCAATATGCCAAAGCACTGTCTCCTGATCTTGTATCCCAATATGCTCGTCATCTCGAAGAAGCAATCTGTAAGATTGAGCTCCATCTTCCTCATGCCATCCATCCATCCCACTCTTGTGTGTCATTAAGTCATCTATATGTGGGCTGAACAACCATGTGGAAACACAACTCATGAGCACTTGTGGTATTGTAAGCTAGGTCTATGCCTTGCTGGAGAGGGTTGCTTCGCAACCCCAAAGTAGTTTCCCATTGCTTCCCCACTAGCAACTCTAGTTTCCCTTCAATATTTACAAGATTGACCGCTGTCCTAGCACTCCTAACCTCCAAGGCCTCAAGCTCACTATCTTGTTGTAATATTGTGTCCTTTAGTGCCTTGGTTCTCTCCTTTATTGTTGAAAGGCCCTTTTTAATCTTCTTTGGAGTATGTTCTTGGTGACAATCCCAAAAAAACCTCGGTGAAGTGGTACTCCAGACCATGATACTTTTGTTGTCCTCTTGTGTGATGGCATTTGTAGATGACACTGAACGTGCATCCACACAAATCTCGTCAACCCTTGCTTCTTTTTTTCACCAGCTTCTCGTCAAACAAGTGAGGCTTCAATTTCACTTCACATTGTTTGATGACACTGTGTACCAAGTTGTAAGCAGTTGTTGAAGTAGCCTGTTTTTGTTTCAGAATAACCATCAACAAAGATACAATAGGTTGGAAAATAACTTCGTTTAAATCAATAATGGAAACCATAATGGTTCTCATGTAGTTATAAAGGAATTTGTTTTGATACTCATCAAGAGCATCAAGTAAATACTAAATAATGAAACATTGTAGTACAATATCATCGCAATATAAATCAAGCATGATAACATGCCATTAATTCCAGGATCTTAGTCCTTTTACTAAAGGAATGACTCTTGATGTCACCTAACCCGCAAAAGTCTTCAAGGATCTCTTGTAAGACCTCCCGCATTTTATCATCCCTATAAGGAATTTTTGGTGTTGTAACACATAAAGCTCACTTAAATAGTATGCAACAACAAGTCTTACCTTCTTATCTTCACGTTTCAGTAATCTGCACTCACCCAAGTAAGTCACTGCTGGAACCATAGTTGCTTGCATTAGTTGGGGAGGTGTCTGATCCAGTGTTGCAGGAAACGTCCCCCCTTTGGCTCCAACCCTCGATCCGAGTCCCATATGGAAACGCAGAGGATTCCGAAAAATGGAAACGTGGATAGGGCTAAAAAACATGATTCCTGCCATTTCGTGATCGTTTAGCCCGATCCGCGTTTTCGTACGTCAGAACTGCATTCGTACGACGGATCAACGTACGGAAACGCAACGTTTCTGGGTCAGATCCATATGAAGATGGGCGGTTCCACATGGTTCTATATATATATATATATATATATATATATATATATATATATATATTCTTTGACTTATGTTGGGTTGGGCTTCTTGGACACTCCAAAGGTGCTCCCTTGATGCTCCTTAAATGCTTTCTAGATGCTCCCTCCCTTATCTTTCATTTTCATCCTTTTACTTAAATTTTTAACATTACCATGAAATGACTCAAGATGTTTGAGAGTGGTTCCAACCTCATCAGACTTCATATGGAGAAAATAAAATTTCATATCCTCTTCAAAATTCAGCAGCCTTAACAGTTTTCAGGAATTCAAGCTCAATGGGATTGTATCCTTTCATTAGATTATATCATGTATGAGGGTATGCGATTGTCATTTAATCAAGAGCACCAAGCCCTATATGTACCCTAGTGTTGGTGGTGTTAGTTGTTGAACTCCTTTGTCATGCCGTTAGCAAAAAACTGCCTTTCAATCCAGTCAAAATCATCGATCAAGCTTGTTAAGCTTTTTCTACCATATTTTAAGGCTTGGATTTATCATTAGGAAGTTTGTTCAAAATTGGGCAATGTTGACTAATATCCTAGATAATCGAGGTAGAGGCAAAGGCTAGACAAGAGGAGAAGGATCTAGATTCTAGATGGTTGATGCATCTAGATGGTTGATCTCAAATAATTAATCATTAATGTACAATGGATGCCATATCTATCTTGATTTATGTACAAATATGCATGTTTCCATATCTTCTACAACTAATTTGGTGTTTTGGATATTTTTTTTAATATAATTGCAAAATAATATATATATATATATATATATATATATATATATATATATATATATATAGTAGAGACTTCCGAGACTCTTCGCTTCCTAGATTTTTTGGGAAATGAGGCTTCCGCGTCCCCGCTTCCAAAAACGTCCCCGCTTCGTCCCTGCTTTGTGCAACGTTGGTCTGATCCACCTTGTGTGAAGATTTTCCCACCTTCTCCAAAGAGCTAAGAAGGGTATCTTTTGATGGAGACCAACAACCATGCTTGTTTGCTGCTATAAAAAACTCCTCCTCTAGCATTTTTCCCAGTGTTTTCAACATACTGTTGCTTCGATTCTTAAAGAGTGTTGGCTACTCCATTGTACTTATGTCCAAAGCAACTTGAACTTCATCTTCTACTAGTAAACCCCATCAGGCTGGCATGATGCGCCATCTTTGATACCACTGTAATGTCCCCTTTTATTAAATACCAATGATTATTAGATGCTGCAAATGATCCTTACAATTTAATTCCTAAACATGCTAATAACCCTTAAAATCTCCTTAGGGACATTTCGTCAAACACATGGCAAGCATAATATCCCTGCCAAGAAATTACACTTCGCTTATGAATTTTTACAAATAGTTAACATGCCAATCCTTTGAATGCAATTTATTATAGTAGAGACAAGATCACGGATGCTCACTTGGCAACAAAGAAATCCTTAGTCAATAAGAATCATAATATCCCTACCAAGAAATTACACTTCGCTTATGAATTTTTACAAATAGTTAACATGCCAATCCTTTGAATGCAATTTATTATAGTAGAGACAAGATCACGAATGCTCACTTGGCAACAAAGAAATCCTTAGTCAATAAGAATCAAATTTACAACTTGGACATAAATCATTAGAGGCTTTATTTATGAAATAGCAAGAGAATTACAAGTAGTTACTGCACCTAGGATTCAATTTGATGCAGGGCTCAGCTACAGGTCAAGACTCAACAATAACTCGCCCCTCTAGATTGCTCCTCAAACTAAGACTGAACCTTCTTGGCAATATTGCCTTACACACGCAAATTTGAAGATCTCTTAGCCTTTCCCTGCAATACAAATATTTATTGGGTGCACAATGATTCCCGCTTCTCGTGGGCTATGAAGAGAGTGTTCTCAGCCTCTAGCAAGTGACAACTTAACCTCCCTACTTTTAAAAAACCTTGTGTTGCTTCAAGGAGAAGATTTTGATTAATTTTTGCCCTGTAACAGCTACTCAAGCTCATAACATTCTTTAGGGTTTCACCCAGAAAACTAAGGAGTTCACCCATCATAGCCTGCCTAATTCAAAATGTTGGTTCCCAACGACCTAACAAACCACATTTAATTCGACCCTCAAATAATGAACATGTAATTTGACCCTTTGGATCTTGGAGACATGAGTTTGGCCCGACTTAGCCCTTGCACTAGTAGCTAAAGAGTTCTAGGTTACTGATGCGAATTAATCTGGGGATATTTTTCCTTACTCAACTTGCATTTAGTCCAATATCTTTCTGCCCATGTTATACCCAAATTCTATCGGTTGCTGACATTCTCGACCCCCTAGTAATTTTCTTGCATAATGGTGCCTAGCCCCATCAATAATGCTTTCCCTTGTGTTGTATAATTTTAATACCTTTGTCCTCAAGTGCTTGGTGTCACAAACAAGAACGTGCACCAAATACAGTGCGATCTGCAAGTAGTTTAATAATGGATCCTTAATTATTTGGCCCTTTATCATTTGATCTTTGACCTTATTTCTTTGACATGCAAAGACATCCAAGATCACTTTAGTGCACAAGGGAAACGAGCTTCCCAGGTTTCTCGACCTCCATATAGTTTTGCACCTCTTACTGCACAAATTGCTAGGGAAATTCAGCCTTGTAATCTTCTAGTTATGATTCCAATCCAAGGGAATTTGCTGTCAAATTCATCGAACTCTGCTACCAAATTTTGCTAGTCAGTTATTGCTTCATTGCCATATTTCTGACTTGCATACTTGGCCTCTTCACAAATTGAAACTGCCATGAACACCTACAACAATTTCTTTGATTAAGCACCGATGAGAAACCTACTTGGTTCCTTATACCTGCAAAGAAATTCCATTGTTAACCTTAGTGAGGAATCCGAGTGATTTCGCCTAATGACTAGCCAGGGTGTATTGTTCCAACACTCAAACTAGTGTTGATCACTAGGGAAGATATTTCACGGGGGTTGGTGATTAATTCAAATTCTCTTCCTTGATAATTACTTGTGAGGTTGCTTCTTAGCTTATTTAATCTTTCATCAAGTCAATTACCGAAATACAAGAAACACACAATTAGGCTCCTCGAGCCAGGGAAAAAACCTCTCCCTCTTGGAGAGGAAAACCCGTAAGAAATTCTTCTTATAGATCTTCAAATGACAAGTACCATGACCAAGACTCAGACCCTTGACCTAGGAATGCCTCCAAAACCTTGACACTGCTTCTAAGTCTTCCTCCAATGCTGATCTTTCTTTTCTTCACCATTGTGCACTGATGTGCACCATCACTAGAGAAGTCGGTCTCTAATTATTTCTTCTCTAGTTATCAACATACTTCTTCATTTACGTTCACTTGAGATGTATTACTTTCCTTTTGTGTAATGTAGATAGGAAGGTAAATCTATGATTTACCTTCCTTTTATCCTCTTACTTTCACACTGTCTTTCAATCATTATTCAAAACAATTACACTGAACTGAAGTCCGCACTAGGTTCAGAGTTGGCCACTGGTTCCTTATACTGATTCACCCTTCTTATGCTTTACAACAGATCCACATTCTCTGCCTTAACTCACATTAGAACTAGACTTCATTACGTTGTAGTAATCACAGATATGTTCATGACCTTTTGACTTGCACGCATATTCTTTTTGATATCCGCAATCTCCACTGATCTTGAATCCGCATTAACCACAGTTGCCTATCCAGAGAAAAATCCGTAGCATTTAATGTTACTTCTTTAGAGATAACCGCATCCCTTTTCTTCACTTAATTATGCACTATGGTCTTCTCTTAAACCCGCACTTGTAGACCTCTTTAAACCCGCACTGTATTTTCTCTTTAAAACCATAGAGGAATCTGCAATCTGCTCTAGACATTCCACACTTCTACGTCAGAAAGATCCGCAGAAACTTGATGTGTAATAGTCTGCAGAGACTGTCTATATATAGTGGCAGTCTTCCTGTCTTTAGGCCGACCATCCATTAGCTTGTAGGCCGACTTGACTGTGAGTGTGAAGGCCAAATTTATCATTTATTTCCAGCGTTGATATAAGAATTATTTTAATCCATTCTTCCACAGCTTTTAGGACAAGGTCTTGGAGCATTCAATGACGACTAGGTTCTTCATATACATGACACTGAATACATTTATAAACAGAAGACAAACCCTAAATAGACATCAAGAATAAGTCTATTGACCTAAGATAAAATCTTGCTCATGAAACCCATCAAGCAAGTACAAATATACATTTTATTATCTTTGTCTTCTTCTTTACATAAAAATACATAATTACATAGTCAATATGAAGACCGACCTAGTTACACTTTTCAACACTCACTTAGGGTTACAAATACTCACACAAGCTTTACGAGCCCACAAGTCTATTACCAAAACATCCAATTGCGTCCTCATTAATGATCTCTCGCTTTTCTTAATAGGGATGGCTATCCAAATATCATGGGTCACCTTTTCTCTGTTCCCAATGCTCAGAAAAAGGGACATTACACAACATGATTGACCAACATAGATTCTAATATATCAACTTGTTAAGTTTTACACTGAGTTAAAAAAATCTACTATGTTTAATTGTGATGGTGTTTTGAATTGCAAAAACATAGTGCAGATTATAACATTCATGTACAATAAATTACACATGAATTTTATTTTGGAGAAACCTATTGTGAAAAAAATCCATCTTGAAATGGCTTGCTCAGTGTTCTTATTAATTTTCTAAAGTAATTTGATTACAAAAATACTCTTTGGAGAGTGTGCTACGAGGAAAATGATTCAAATGTTACAATGGTAAATTCTCCTTTTCTCCAACAATGTTAAGCTCCTCTTCTTGGCTTCTTTAGAACCAATATCTCCATGTTATCTAACCTTATGTGGAATCTCCTTTTCCAAACTCTATTTTGTATGGCTTGCGAATCCCCATCTTGATTGGATGAACCCATTCTAGTTTGTTATTGTTGGGATTTGGATGCTCTTACAAGTGCAAAATCTAGCAAGACTAGTTCAAAGCCCCACTAGGCGGAACCGAACCTTGTGGCAACAAGAGAAAGGGTTGCCACTGTCATCTCAACTATCTTTCTCCTGCCCTTTAGTGCTATTTGATGACAAGGGAGGCTTCCATAAATCACCTAAAGGATAATCAACTACTATTGCTCAACTTGATAAATGAGAGGTCTATAATATGGGACAGAGTGCCGGAAAAGCCTAGAAAGGCCTAGATGTTTCTACGCCATAGTTCAAGTACTCTATTCCTAGACCAAAGATTTGGTTGTTATAAGTTAGGATTTCATTGATTTGCAATGATGAGGTTGTTACCGCCTAATCCAAACTCAATTCTCAACTCCTCTGTCTAGGCTTACTCCTTGCAAAGCCAAAGGGGTGGTCACTATGCTTAAATGATATGGTCTTTATCTATTATGATCTTTGGCTATGGGTGAAGTAATTTGAGAAATCAATGCATGTGGATGCCATTTGCTTGGATGACATTGACCTGATCACTAATTTGGTGTGGAGATTGAGGGGCTTATTATGGAGGAGTGTCTTGTTTGGTTTTATGTAGAGGATGAGGAGCAAGGGCCAACACACGATGTCCGGGAGCAACCATTAGATGAGGAGACTGAGTATAGTCGTGTCAGCCTCAATATCTCCACTCACTACTAGATGTTTGACTACAGGCATAGGATCTTCCACTATTAGAGGAAGACCCATTTTCCTTGCCTGTAAAAGGGGTAGAGGGAGGTGATAGTAGATCGTAGATGGAGCTTGGCAGACATTTGATGTAATTTTGTATTGTCTATTTAGTTTTGAGTCTTGAGCCGACAATGATAGAGAATTAATGTGCAATGCATCTTTTGACATAAAATACATCTATACTTGCCTTCCTATCTACATGGTGACACGATTATTTGATATTGTTGTTACTTTATATTTAAAGCAACGAAAAACGAGTATATTTTGTATTTTTTAAAGCTTGCCATTACTTTGCCGATTTTTATCATAACATGGGTTTATGACCTTGTCGATGAACTGCCAACAATATTTGCAACAATTGTTTTGATAACCAACATGAGTAAGATATGGATATTCTCACATTGCATATAACATTGGACTAATCAATTTAAAATTAAGGTATCATGTTAGACATTATATGAATGTTGTGAAAATGAAACTTCCTTGAAAATGTAGCTATCATCTATTTATGACTTTAAAGGAAAATTTAGGCAAAAGTTAAAACATTTTTAAACATAGAAGGTAGAGGTGTTACACTTCCTTTCCCCTATCTTCAAAAGAGTTTTGACATTCAAGCTTCAGATAAAAAACCAAGAAAACCCCTTCCAGAGGCAGGCAATCAGCAATATTCTTAGACTTTGTAGTTTAAGACATAATAAGGGGGAGCCTGAAAGGAATTTACCCTAAATTCATTGGTCTAGCACCTGCTTGGACGTGACATTTTAGTACTCTCAGAGGAGCTAACCAACCATGTTTATATCACATCTCATCTGAAGTGTCTCCCAATAGGAGCTACCATCTTGTTCCCTCTTCACAGATCTCTCCCAGATTGAGTTCTTTTGATTTTATGCCCCTATCTTGCGACAGTGTGTTGTGCATAACTTAACCATAACTTCTTATACCTGATTTCTTATACTTAGTTTCCCAGTTATTTTTGTGAGAAAATGTCTTATATCAAAACGGAAAATATTTTATGGAGAGCAAAAATATTATAAGGAATTTTGTGTACCTAGAGTAGGAAAAAAATAAACTTTTTCCTCATCAATACTAGGAGTATAGATGCTTCCAAATTGCTATAGTTGATCATTCATGTTGATCTTTTCCTGTCTATGAATTTGTATCTTTTCTGAATGGTAACTTATTTTACATTTCAAGCTTTAGCAAATAGTATATATATATATATATATATATATATATATATATATATATATATATATGTATTTATCAGGTATATTTATTTTTCATAGCGTACTATTTTATGAACTTGGATGCTGCCATACTTCATAAAATTTGAGCTTGTTTAATGATATATTAAACAATTATTTCCAGGTGACTGGTGAAGCAGAGTATGCTGATGACATACCAATGGCATCAAACGGTTTACATGCTGCATTAGTATTGAGCAAGAAGCCACATGCTCGAATTCGCTCTCTTGATGATTCAGCTGCCAAAGCTGTTCCTGGTTTTCAGGGCTTTTTTACAGCAAAAGATGTGCCTGGTGGTAATGATATTGGACCCACAATAAACGATGAGGAGCTTTTTGCATCAGAACTTGTGACTTGTGTGGGTCAGGTAGGCACCTTGCTTTTTATATTGGAGTTTGACAATTTTGTATCTGTAGTATAAGAACATCGTAATCTTTCCTAGACTATCAATTATCCTCAAAATTTAATGGTGTAATGCATGGCTGGAGTTTTGTTGTGAAAATTTGTGGCTCTGCTGTTCCTTTGGTATCACTTGTTGTATTGTGTATCTTTTTTCCATCTGCAGAGTTCCTGGAAATTTGTCTGTTGTGAAGGTATTTCTTGAAAATTGGTGTAGAACAAAATATTTGAAAAACAGCAAGCTATTCAACGAAATGTATTTTTCAGGATTCCAGTAAGCTAAACTAGATTGTAGTAATGTGCAACACAAATAAACACTTAGGCAAGGCGCATTCATCCTCTAGTCAATGAGGAAGCTTCCTTCTTAAGTGGTGCACCCTATTAGTCCAAGACTAGCAATTTCCAAAGCAAGTGTACTCCCAAAATAGCAAGAATCCTGAACTGAAAGCCGACTCAAATTTTTAATTAAGTGAAATGAAGTGGAACTGAAGTGCACTGCATGTCTGTAATGTCCCTCTTGGAGAAATTGCCCTTAGGGTGCAATTGTTTGGGCTAGGGTTTGAATAACACATGACTGACTTGTATTTCATAACAGTAGCACAGTACTCATCAATTTATAGACAGTGATGATATTTTTATTGAATGTACAAGGAACATACACAAGAACTTCAACAACATTTAATTCCACCAGCACATTGTATATTAGAGTTTATCCAATACAAATAAATGATTTACATGTTCATCAATCAACACAACATGGCTATTCAGCTGCAACCCTATTCCTCACTGCTTTAATAGTGCAGACCTTTGCTACCTTCAGAATACTTACAGCCTTCATTGCCCCTCAGAAAAGATCTCTACTGCCTCAGGAACTCCTACAGATTTCACTGTCCACTCAGAAAGACCTCTGCTGCCTCAAGAAACACCTATAGCACTCTCTTGTCCATCATAGAGGACCTTCTCTGCCTCAAGAAACACCTACAGCACTCCAGTGTCCATCAGAGAGCACCTCTGCTGCCTCAAGAACCCTTCAGCCCTCGCTGTCCACCAAGAATGTCCTTTGCTGTCTCAAGAAACATCTACAGCCCTTCACTGCCCTAATGAAGTGGGTCTCCTATCCCTCGCTGCCACTGGAAAGAATCCCCAAACTACGGAAAGGCAGATCCCAGCCCTTCGTTGCTTCAAAGTTCAGAGATGTTGAAAATGGTACCAAGGAGGTGTTTCCTCGGCATTTCTCCTTTTGGCCTAGGGTGGCACATAAATGATAAATCACCTTTTGTCTAAGTGATATTATGAGTTTATTAATATCAAGGAGGCTAAAGTACTTTTTTGTGTGGAGATGTACTAGGTACTTTAAGCTATTAAAATCACGTGTTTTAAAAATGACTGTGTAAAGTACTAAAGTACACTTTTATTATTAAAGAGATTTATTGTTTAAAAGTCACTTTATGAGAAAAAGTGACCATGGTACTAAAAACATTAAAATTACTAGGGAGGCTCATTAATAGAAAGGGGGACCACATGTGGAGGGTTCAAGCAGGGGACTAATCTCCACCCTTGATCTAATGGTTTGAGATTGAATCTCAACCATTAGATCTTAGGGATAGGGTTCCAATCCTTTCACAAAAGACAAAAAGGGAGAAAAAGAGTTTTGGAGGCTCTTTTATCTCATGAGAAGATTGAGAGGAGAAGAGAGCTGAACAAAGGGATGAGAAATTGCTGAGTTAGGGAAGACGAACTTCCATCAGAGATAGCTTGCACGAATTTCCAGTATGCTCCAGCATTCAAGTCGAGTTTGCGGTGGTGCTTAGCCTGAGGTTGTAGCTGTATTTTCACTGTGATTAGACTTCAATTGAGGCTGAAAATATTGAGTGTACAGACCAGAACTAAGGCCATAAAATTTGGGAGCAGACCCAGAATTTCTCTGTCAGCAAATTGAGGAGGTTACTTCAGCGTAGAATTGGAGTATTCCTGTCAGAGTTTAAGGCTTGAATCTCAAGGAAAAATTCTGCTGGCTTCAGGTTTTGAATTTGTGGAATTGGCACAGAGAACAAGCAAGAGTTTGAGACTGAAAATCAGTCTGAGCTAAGGACTGTGTGGAGGCTTCAACTCATTTCTATTCTCACTGTGTCAACAGCAAATTAATATAAGAGAGATAAGTAGTCTTTTCACTGTTGTAAAGATTCTTTTAAGAAGCAGAAATAAAAGCCTCCTTTCAGAACTGGTTTTTCCCAAGTGTGGTTTTTCCAGGGTCAACTTGACCAAATTATAGTGTCAAAAATTGTGTGTGCTTATTTGTTGTTCATTGTATTAGCTAAAAGGAGTAGCACTCTTTATGTTTCAAATGAATGTATGAAATTTTTTTTATCAGCATGTCAAAACATGTGGGTTATGCTTGAAAAACTTTGCAAAATTTGAAACTGGGATAAGGGTTCAGATCATTAAATTTTCTACATGGTATCAGAGCCAAAGGGAGCTCAGATTTTAAAATTTCCATCAGCTGATACAAAGACCAACAAGCACGAATTCTGCTATCTCAGTGAACAACAGTCATTAAACCTCAATCAGAAACCCAAAGCAGTGTTGGTTGAGAGGGAGAAGACTTCCTAGTATCAGAGTTGCTCCATTTTGTTGGTGTGAGGGTCATGGCAACAGGGTTGAGAATAGAGGGCAGATTGGTAAGCATTGATAATTTTGGCCCTTGGAAGGAGAGAATGATGCTTTTACTGGAGGAAGTTGAACTATGAGACATTGTGGAGGCTCCTGTACAACTCCTACTGATGCTACTCGGTGGAATTCAACAGCAAGAATGTGAAGGCTAAGAAGTGGTCTGACGTGCCCAAATATGAACAAATCCTTAATGGCACACTCAATCTCATCCTTGTAGGCCTTGGGATGCCTATAAGGAGTGGTGATAACTTCCTGTACCCCTGGCTCTAGCTCAATCGTGTGCTCAAATCCTTTGTCAGGGGGCTGCCCGGGTGGTATGTCACCAAACACTACCGGGTACCTGTCCAAAATGGCCTGTATGTCGGGTTGAGGTGGCTTGGGCTGTCCCCCAGCCTTTGAAAGCCTCAACTCCACAGCCCATACTATGTCCCCATGCCTCAAGTCAGCCTCCATATTGTGTGCTGAAACTGTCTGTGGAGGATATGAATGCATACCCCAAAGGACAACCAACTTACCATCCGGCACGATGAATTCCATCTCCAACTTCTTCCAATCTGTAGTGACCCGCCCAAGGGAGTAGAGCCACCGGACACCCATCACCATGTTGGTGTCTAGCACATCCACAACAAAAAAATTATCTGTCACTGAGTAGTTTCCCATGGTCACTGTCAAAGTGGGGACATATCGGGTACACTGCATGCTCCTATCCCTTGGCACCAGAATTGAAAATCCCTCGAACTCTTCTGTAGTCATACACCTCCTACGAACCATCTGTGTATCTATAAAGTTGTGGGTGGCCCCAGTGTCTACCAAAATCGAGACACGCTGCCCTTGCACTGTGCCTCTGATCCTCAGGTTCAAGATTTTTGGTACTCCATTCAATGAAGCTAAAACTCCCCCAATGGGTGCAAAAGGTGCTCCCCCAGGTGGTGGTGGTGGTGGTGGTCCCCTCTTTGCGTGAATCTTACTGTCAGCCGCTCCTATCTCCAACTCCACGTCATCCTCCTGATAACTATCCGAGAAGACCTTGATGTAATGGGCCTTGCCTGCTAAGCATCTATGGCCTGGTGCCCAAGGCTCTTGACAGGTGAAGCATAGCTTCCTCCTCCGAAAATATCTCCTGGTCTCCTCATCTAACTGCCCACATCTTGTAACTCCTCTTTGCGGTGGGGGCTTAGTGTCATGCCCCTTTTGTGGGTATGGAGCTCGTGAAGGTATGGGTGCTCGAGTCTTAGGGATTGCACCCTGTGAATCCTTGGCACAAGTCACAACCTCTTGCAAAGTAGTGGGTCTGCGTGACTTGACCAGTCCACACAATGGCTCTAGTAGGGCCTCTACAAATGTGCACACCCTCCTGGCATCAGACAAATCTGACACCATGACTGAAACCCTCAAGAACTCGAATATGTACTTGTTCCAGATGGCCAATTTGCCTAAGCTGGGTCATCTCTCTAAAGTGGGCCTGTGGGTCTCTCCTGTCAAAACGCTCCACCACTCTTCGTATAAAATTCTCATACGAGGGTCACACTGGCATGCCCTAGCATGGTCAAACCATGAAAGCACCAGTCACATGCCTCTCTCTCCCTCTAAATGCAAGGTAGCCATTTTGATGGCTTCTGCTTTGGTCATCCGGTTGAGCTAGAAATAGGTGTCCAACTTCTCCACCCAGGCTCTAGTTGTGCACTTGGTGGATCTATCATACGTGGGGAAGAACATCCTTCCAATTGTATGCTGCAATTCTGAACTCTGTGTGCTAGATCCTCCACTACTCCGGCCTCTCTCATTCTGCTTGAGTTGGTAGTAGTCTCTGAAACACAAAGATGCTTTGAAATCCTGCCCCATAAACTACCACTCCCGGAAGTAATCTCCCATGGGCATCTGATCATCCGGTCCACCTTGCTCACTAGGCGTTGAAGGTAGAAATGTAGGCAGCGTGGTCCTGGTTGGCCCATTGAAGGCAGGTGGGTGAGTAGCCGGTGAGGGGTGGTCATACTGCTGTGAGGCCCCTAAAGTCTCCCCAAATAGGAACTCACATTGATACTCTTTGTCCTATTCTGTTGTTTGAGTTCTTCCAACATTTACTTTTGCCCCTTGGCTAAGTCATTCAGGGCCTTCAAGAGACTGTCAAATGTTGCCTCCTCCTTGCTCCTTGTCTCCCCCATATTTTCCACCACTACGACCTTCCCATGTGCCTCAGTATCAGGTTTAATTTCCAACTCCCTCTCCCTGCTTTGTTACCTCTGCCTTTTGTAAGTAATGTTCTGCCTATCCTCGTTCATAGGAAAAATCCCCTGCGGGTGAGCCAAGATCTGAGCTCTGATACCACTGTAATGTTCCTAATTAGGAAAAACAGTGATATGCAAAGCAAAATAGTACATGCAAACACAAAATTCAGAAAATTCAGTGAACACCCATGTAAATTCCAAAAATGCCATCCAGTTGAGCCATTTTATTAGATAAATGGAGCAAGAGTACAATGGTATGGGAGGAGTGCACCTTGGCTTGCGTCAAAGGTCAGCTTGTCAAGACCCAGGTGAGAAAATAGAGTGCCCAGATGAGAGAATGATCTGCTCCAAAGATGCCCTGTGGTACCCCAGAAAAACTGCGCTGTCTGCTGGAAGGGAACTGCTGAAAGGCCCACCTCCGGTGCTCAGAGAATTTTGCAAAAATAGCCCTAAGCTCCTCTCAAATAACCCACCAAAACCCAAACAGGGTTTGGTCTTGGTCTGACCCCCGAAAATCGACCCCAATTCCCACGTCCTCCTCAACTGACTGGAAAATACGGCTTGCATGCAAACTCCCTAAAAAAGTCCTCCAATAACTCCCAAAAAGGCTGAGTTTCACCTCCCCAAAGTTCTCCTTAATTCTCCTAGTAAATCCTAGGTCCTAAGCACTTCCCACAATCTCCCACGTGTGCCCAGAAAAAGACTACTGCGCAGGCCCTGAAGGTACAAATTCGTCCTGCTTGATTGTGCCCCAAAACTCCTCAAGTAACTTGATCTTCCCCTGGAGCTTCTATGCAAATTTTTTCCCAGCAAACACCACCTGGAAGATAGCTGAAATGACCAATGCGTGGTTCTCTCCTATGTCTTCCTGGAATACATACTGGCTGAGAGAAAGGCTATACGTTTAGCTCTGAATCCCTCCAATCTCTCCTTCGACTTGTCACAATCTTACCTCCCTAGGGTGGCACTCATAGTCCACCAAACAAAGGGTGAGCTCTCCCCTTGGAAAACAACAATGTGACCCAGCTAAGCAGCTCAAGCAACAAGAGAAAGTATGATTGACAAAATACCCCAAAAGTTGCTGAGCTTCTTTTTATAATTTTTGAGTTGCCTTTCCATGTGGGTCCCTCCAACAAGCTTTTTCGACCCCCTTCCTTGGAAATTCGAATTTCCGTCTAAGCAAATGCATTTTACAGGTGATTGTGGCCCCCATGTTCCACTAGCAAAAATATTTTCAGCCTCCCTTTCTCCTAAGTCTTGCTCTAAAACTTCATGGGTCCCATAGTCAACAAAAATGCCAAAATTGTGGAAATAACTTAAGGAAAATTATTCTAGGAAGGGACATTACACAGTGCCCACTTGGAAATACCTTTGCTGCCTCAAGAAACACCTACAACACTTTGTTGTCCATCAAAGAGGACCCTTAATGCCTCAAGAACCCTTCAGCCATCACTATCTGCCAAGAAAGTCCTTTATTGTCTCAAGAAAACATATTCAACCCATAGCTTTCCTAATGAAGTGGGTCTCCTATAGCTCGCTGCCACTGAAAAGATACTTCCTTAGACCATACCTCTAAAATTATAGTGAATCAAGGTTTGAAATTTGAACCATAGGTACATGAAGGTCTTCTATGTGTATCCTCCAAGTTTCACTTTTTGAAACATCCCAGAAGAAAAATTATGGAGAAAATGCCCAGATGGCTCATTTACCATATAAATCACATTTTTGCTTCCACCATTGGACTCTAGGAATCACCCCAAAGGTTATTCCTCATCTTCTCTTGCGACCTCAACTCTCTTCTTGGTTGTATTATATTCAAATGAATTCATATTCCCTTTATTTATATTGTTTGTACGTTCACTTATGGGGTTGACTTGTAAAATTGGTTGGGTCAGCTTGCTTGTACTTTGGTTGGGTCATCCTGACACAATATTTCATATCTCCTCATTCCTATGGAATTAGAGGGACTGCCATATATCGTTGGAAAGGGCTCGGACTAAAATTTCCAACCATATGTCCTATGTTCCCATTTGTCCTAGGAAATTGGACTAAAAATGGATTCAAAGATAGGGTATCCAAATGGGGCATCAAAAGTCCAAAAACAATATATCCAACAATCTTTATTTTCCAATCTTCATCTTGGACTAAGTGTGAAAATTTCTTAATCTAAGAAATCCTACTGTTAATTCTTGATTTACTTCTCCTACTTGATTAAATACACAAGTTATTAATTTGAATATTCAGAAAAACATCAAAGTAAATGCATATAACAACCTACACATATAGATCATTTACTGAATAGCACGCTCATATTACAAAGTGACACAGATTTTTCGAACAAATGTCCTCGGAAAAACCCAATGCTGGAAAATCGGTGCAGCTAGCTCTGGAGGGTTATTATTATTAAGCAGAATCAAAATACAACATTTGTAGGCACCAGACTTGGTTGTCCCTACAGAGAAAAATACGGCAACAATACCTTTATCCTTGGAGATAGAAAATATGGCTGATTCACACCCTCAAACAGGATTTACAGGACTCGAGCCCCTTCTGGCCCACTAGAAACTGTAGCGTTGCTCCTCAACCCTCTGCGTCAGCTTTCCTGGCCTGCATCAGCCTCTGTGCTTCTCTGGAAGGGCCTGCGTCACCCCTGAAGGGCTTATGTTGCCGCTGCGCTGCCCTGACTGGGCCTGCGTCAGCCCTGCGTGGCTCCTGCTACCTCTGCGCTGCCCCTGTTGGGCTCTGGCTAGACTGCGTAGCACCTGGCTACCTCTGCGCTGCTCTGGTATGCTGCCTCTCTGCCGTTGTTGTACTCTTGGCCTGGGATCAAACCATCCCCTTCCAATATTGCCCCTCGCTGCACTGCAAACTGCTTCTGAAATTCTTAGCAAACCATGCCCTATAATTTCAGCTTAGCTTCAGTGCTCCACCAATGTGTGTGTTCTCCAACTGACCCCAAGCCCTTTTCTTATACTTTTCTCGTTGAAACATCAATGGTCGTGATCTAATCTCTAATTGACGGCTAAGATTAGACGCTGCTTGATCCGTGTCACTTAGGTCATTCTCATCACATGTTTAATTTAATTCACTTTAATCTTTTAATTTTCCTAAGTTAGACTTAGGGTCTTTAATTAAAAAGATTAATTATTTGAATATCTCTTAAACCTAATGGAATTTCTTCAAATGCTTTCTGGGTCTTAGAGATCTCATGTACTCCAGGTTCTCCACAAAATTTGGGAGCTAGAGCACATTCGATGCTACCCCAAAATCTCAACACTCCCTCTTAGCGAGGAATGTGCTCTAGCAATACACTTCACCTTGAAGTACTGCTCTGATCTCTGGCATTAGTCTCCACGCTGATGCTGCTGCCCTTCATCACTACGCTGCTGCTGCTCCCTGTATTGCTGCCCATGACTCTGCCACCGTCACTGCTACATCCGTACTGCAACTCCCTCTCAAATTGTTGCATCGTGCTGCCAACTGCTACAATGCAACTCAGTTGTTGAGAGTAAGCAACTGAAGGACCCCTGCCTAATCACTGACATACAACTCAGTTGGGCCGCATCTCATCACTGAAGCTCCTTAGGCTGCTGCTTTGCGCTGTCCTCCTGAAGCCACTACGCTACTACAACACTGCACTACGTAAGCATGCCTCCTCTGTGCTGCTGCCTCTACATTGCACTGCTCCCTCTACAACGTCCAACTCTGCCTCTGCTCCATTCGTGATTCGTTGCACCCTTTGCTCCAGTCATTCTTGCTACTGTCTTAAGGCTCCCGTAGCATGGATGTGATCCAAGAGTTGGGCTACTCAAGGATCTCGCCACCACTCTGTAGCTACTCTACAGATCAATATCGCCCCACCTCCGTGGTTCATGAGCACTCATGGCTACGTCATCATCAGAGCCATCGTCTTCTTTAGTTATCGCAACCTTGGAACTAGAAGCTTCCTTGTCCTTTTTCCTTAGAGGACAATTGCTGGCGAAGTATCCAAGTTCACCACATTGGAAACATTTGATCTGAAAGATAGATCACACTTCTTTTTTCCTTGCTGCTTCTTAGATACTAGCGCTGCATCTTCCTCTTCCTCCTTCTTCACTTTGCTTGATCCGTTGCTGGTTTGTCTCTTGGTCATTCGATGGATTTCCTCTTGTCGGAGGATAGCCCACATATCGTCCCAGTTTGGAAGGACCTATTTGCCCAAGATTCTTTGGACAAACGTTTCCCAATCCTTTGTGACTGCATTTAGAGTAGTCCTCACCATGACGTCATCCTACATCTTGACCCCCATGGCAATCAGCTAATCCCGAATCGCCTGCAATCTGAAGAGGAAAGGATCGATTTCCTCTCCCTTAGTCATCATAAACAACCTCATTTGGTTCTCCAGAAGCATCTTCTTCTAGACGGATTTCCCTTGATACAGTGTGGTTAAAGCTTTCCACATCTCAATAGCCGTCTTCTTCTCGGCTCTGTGTGGTACCACATGATCCTTAACCTCATCCATGATGAAGCGCTTGGCATGTGTCGTTGCTTCATTATGCTTCGCGAGAAGAGTCGCATCGGTTGGTGTAGCCAAGATGCTCTCTACATGCTCCCATATACCGTATGCCTCCAGGACTGTTAGGATGTTGGCCTTCCAAATAGCAAAGTTGGACAGATCGTCCAACCTATCCTGATCACGTAGTCCGTGTGGCGCCATCTGCTCAGAAATAATCCGTCAGAACAGATCCTCCTTTCCCCACTTCTGTTGCTACCTTTAACAGAAACTCGGATCTAGGGTCCTTGGCGAGAGAGGCACCCTTTGCTTCCTCTGACAACGGATTTCCTCCCTTGGAAATCTGCCAAATACAACGAATCAGCTCTCTTTGATCACCCTACGATCGATCCTCAAATTTCTTTGGCAATGAAATCTGTTGAGCAAATGTTCTCCTCCCGTTTTTTGTCAACTTGACTTAGGCATGATTCTACACCGGCAAAATCTCCACCCCACCAACAACTGCTGAATGTCTGAAACTCTGCTTCTGGTCCACGACAAATATGCACAACACTCGAAATTGGATTGCGTCACCCTGGCTGGCCTCTGCGTGAGTAAACTGGCTCAACGCAGCCTCTGCGTAGCGCAGGCTGCTTGTTGCGTCCCTCTGGAAGGCACTGCGCTGTCTTTGCGTCACCCAGTTGGTACTGCGTTAGCCCTTGCGTGGCCTCTGATGGAATTGCGTCCTCCTGTTGCTGCGTTGCCCTCTCTGGATTCTCTGTTGCTTCAGCTACGACTTGCAGCACAAATTTCTTTACCCGATTTGCTGGATATCCAACTTGATCTTCAATCGCTCTAATACCATGTGAAAATTTCTTAATCTAAGAAATCCTACTGTTAATTCTCGATTTACTTCTCCTACTTGATTAAATAGACAAGTTATTAATCTGAATATTCAGAAAAACATTGAAGTAAATACATATAACAACCTACACATATAGATCATTTCTGAATAGCACACTCATATGACAAAGTGACACAGATTTTCCGGACAAATGTCCCCAGAAAAACCCAATGCGGGAAAAATAGTGCAACTAGCTCTGGAGGGTTTTTATTATTAAGCAGATTCTGAATACAATATTTCTGGGCACCAGACTTGGTTGGCCCAGTTGACGAAGTGTGGTCAACATATGTTGACCACACTTCGTCAACTACCCCATAGCAGTACACCCCCATTTTTTCAAATGGGATTCGTCATGTTCGACGTGGTTGCGCCATTCAGATTCCATCATCCAGATTTCATCGACAGTTGACATTGTTATAAATGATGTAAACCCATTCTGCATTGTTATGATGTAAATGATCTAAGTAAGACCGTCAATGTATGTAACAACCTAGGTAAGCCTAGTATGTTGTTGATGATCTCTATCCTAGGAGGTTTTTTGTCTCACTAATTCACGAAAGTGATCGGCAGAGTTTTTCCCTCCAGCCTCACCCCAAAGCTAGGGTGGATTTTGTCATCAGCATGCTAAGTGAGTCCTAGTGTTCTATCGAGTCCTTGTAAAAGTAGTTTGAACTACTTGGTCTACTAGATCATATGTTGAGTCGCAGAACTGGGTATTTATTTGAGGGTCTATACAAATGGGTTTTCCCCCTTCATGTCTGTAAATGTATTATCTCATGTAAAAGAGGGTTGGAAAAATAATTATAATCCCCTCTTAGTCAATTAATTAAATTTTCTGGTCAATTAATTAATAAAATCCTAAACCAGAAATTTAATTAATTTAGGGTCCTAAATTAGGATTAAATCTTTAAAGGCACAATTTGTTGGTCCTTGGAAAATGATTTTGACAGCCCCAGGCCAAGGGAATATTGAGAATTTTAAGAAATATTGGACCCTTGGGCCCTGGCGGTTAAGTCAAGGTCAAAATTTTGGGGTAATTAACTCAAAAATAATATTTTTGAGTTAATTAAAATTGAATTAAATGATAAATTCGTTTTTTCCCCAAATTTTTAATTTCAACGCTCCGGATTAAAAGATAATTAAATCTTTTGGACGGTTGAGATTATTTTGACGAGGATCATCCAAACTAGCCGTTAGAGATCTAGTCCTATAAATTTAGAGGTCTTTGTCATTCTTTGGTCATCCGATCTCAGAATCGTGCACTTGCTCTTAGAAGCTCTTGTAAACTTTTTGAGGAATAAAGCTAAAGACTTTGGGGTTACAAATCTGGATGTTCCTTCTCAGATCTATGTGGTGAATTGTCTCTAAACTCTGCTACTTGGTTTCTTGCATTTTATGGTTGATGGCCTACATGGATTAATCTGCATACAAGTATCTTGTGCAGTTTTCTGGGTTTATAAAATAACATTCAGATTTTTTCTAAGGGTCTCATGTTGTTTTCTTAAATCTCTATCAGTCTAAAGTTCAGATCTAAGTGTGCAGAGAATTTTTTTTTTTAAGATTGGGCGTCTGGGGAAGTCCTCGGTTGGACCAGCCGACTCTCAATAAACATAGATCTGATAAGCTCTTTATTTGTTAAATTCCGGGTCTATCTTACGATATTTGTGATTTTGCAGGGTTTCGAAGGCTTGTGCCTCTCACAAAAATTTTAATCTCTGAAAATTGTGCTAAAATGGATTTCAGATCTAACCATGAGGGTTTTAAATTTGTAAATTAGTGTAAATTTGTAATTTTTCTGTAAGGGTTTAATAGTCTCTGGGTGTGTATCTTCAGATCTGACCTATTGTTGCAGGTTTCAGGGTTCAAATCGAAATTTCTTCTAGATTTGAGGCAGATCTAGCCTCCAAAGGCCAGATCTGGCCTCAAACTGCTGCTGCTGTGGGCAGGATTTGGCATCATTTAATTTAAAAGAACACAAGGATATGAGCTGCAGTCAATTGAAGAAGAGTTTGATAAAAAAATTTTAAGTTCTAGGTTTGCTGGGCGAATTTGTGTGCACTGGGTCCAATTGCTATCAATCCCTTTCAATCTGTCTTCATCCAGGTTCTGCATGCCCTAGCCCCCATTGCCGTGCAATATTCATCTGCTGTCCAGCGTCCTCAATCTGCTCCTCAACTCATCGACCCTCCTCATCCAGCAGATCTATCTATGCAAGCCGTTCATTAGCTCGCTGCCATCATTTTTTTTCGAAACTTGGTGCTGCCGTCCCTTTCTTCTCGGCGTTCATCCTTTGCTCATCGGACATTCAATCTGCCCTACCTGCAAACAATTGAAACAAAAATAAAACACAGCTTTAAAACCCTTCAACCCTGGCGTCCAAGCTCCTCACGCTGCCGTCCATCGATCTGCACACACAAACTAAAAAAAAAACGACAAAGCAAGGTCTTCAAAGCCGTCAGCTCGTCTGCCTTGCACACGCCTGTCGTTCACCTGCAACACAAAAGGAACAAATAAAAACGCATACATAAATTTTCAAAGCCCTTTCGATTCGTCTATGCGGGTTTCATTTTTCGATTTGTATATGGTTTAGCATTTAAGATTTAGGTTTCATATTTTTGAGTCGGTCTTTTTCTTTATTAACCGTAGTGTTAGACCCTTTTTTTTTATGGATAGCGTAGGTTAGACTTTAGTTCCTTTTTTTTTTTTAGTTGTAGTTTAATTCTAATTCGATCGTTTTCATTTTTTAATAGTGTTAGTTCGATTTTTTTTTTTAGACTTAGATTTAAAATAGATTTCGATTTGTTCAAGTTAGCGTAGGTTTTAGATTTAGTTTTAAATTCTAATTTTTCATGTTAATTTAGTTTTGTTTTAATTCGTTTAGTTTTATTTCATTTTTAGATTTAACTTAGTTTAATATAGTTTAACTTTAGATTTTAATTTTAGTTTGTTTTAGTTTAGGAATTTAATTTTAACTTAGTTTTATTTAGAGTTTAAATTTAGATTTTTTTTTTTTTTTTTTTTTTTAAACTGGTTCTAGATTAGAAAAATTAAAAAAAATAATAAAAAATATAAAAATTTTAAAATCTTAAAAAAAATTAGAAAATACAAAACTTCAAAAAAAAATAAAAAAAAATAAAATCGAATTTTCTATGGTCCACTGAGCCTTAAAATCTTTATCTAAGTTTGACTGTGGATATTTTAATTTTCGAGTTGGGTAATACTGGAACATCTTAATTTTGGAACATCTTAAACAGCTGGCGTTTTCATTATTCATGATTGTGGTGTTTTTTTTATTGGATATCATCGTGATCAATCGTGGTTTAATAAGCAGCAGTTAGTCATCATTTACTGGTTTATAATTGCATAATGGGATTTTGTATGACTCCTTAAGGCACTGATCATAAATGTGAAATCTAATCTAGATCTGTGAAATCCTGTTAATTTCATCCTGTATTTGGTGTTCTAGCTGTGTCTCCTGGATTTATCCTTCATTTCAAATAGGGTCTACCTCCCTTAGCCTACAAGGAGACAGCTTAAAGAGAGAGATTGGGGATAAAGGTGACAGGCCCCAGTCTGAGCCGTTTTCGCGGTGCCTTGACAATTTGTGCGACAACATTTTTTGGCGCCGTTGCTGGGGATAGAGTTTTTTCTGTCCTTGGTCTTAGCGACATTTTATAATCTTCTGATCTTTCATCACCATTCATTAGCCTATCACAAGGGACCACATTTTCTGGCGTCTTTCATCTCTTCATATTTTCATCGTCTTATCTTTCGTCATATCACTAATCATTTCATCATCGTATCTTTAGCACCTGGACATTTCGGTTGGCTTCTTGTTTGGGTGGCGACTCCACTTATTCATCTTTTTATTCCCAGACAAGAATCCCCCCTGATATCCATCTGCTATCTCTCGATTATTTCTTCTGTTTTAGAATTAGTTTCATGTTCAAGTGGCGACTCCATTTCTTTCATTTCTTACAAGAGTTCCTGCTAAGAAGTTCACTTCTTGAGGACCTTTTGACTATTCTTGAACACGGATCTGTTTCTAAAATCTTAAGAACGATATCATGGATATTTTTGCGCCGTGTAATTTTGCTAATGTTCAGGGTTATCCCCATGATCTCCCTCAAATGGATAAATTACCTATCTTTCAAGGAAATGAGGCAGTGAGTGTTAAATCTCATTTGTTTGCTTTCACTAACTAGTGGAATAGAATTGCAGTTGCAAATAATAATTTCGATGATGTAAAGTTGAAAACTTTTGTTCTTACTTTTGGCGAAGATGTTGCTGAATGGTTTACGGAAAAGCCTGATAATTCATTCAATACTTTTGAATCCATTGTAACTGCTTTTAAGAAAAAGTATGGTGATAAAAAGGAAGATAGGCATTTGGTAAGAGAGATCAGTACTATAGAAAAGAAAGAAAATGAAACGACTGAAGAATTTAACAGGAGATTTAATGGTATTCTTAGAGAAATATCTCAAACTCATAAACCTCCTGATGGATCTCTTCTGAATTTTTACATTGATGCTTTTGATTATGATACTTCATATGAGTTAAGGCGGGCTAAAACTGCAAATTATAAAGCTTGTCAATCTTTAGCTGAGGAGATTGAAAAGGATAAGAAAGCATCTGGAATGTCCAAAACTCCAGATTTTGATAGATCTTTGACAGATACTAAATTAAAAGAACCTTTAGAAGATGATGATCACCCTGTGAAAAGGTTAATGCAGAAACTTGAAAGCATGGAGCTTAATCAAGCGAAATTGATCTCTGAACATGCTAAGGAAATAAGTGTCTTACAGGCTGATTGGTCCAAATGGAAAGGGCTCAAAAGCAGAATTCCCAACTTAGAAATAATGATGCTTTGCAGAAAAGAGGCTTATCTAATAAGCAGAGACCGAAAAATCAACTTGAGTTCGCAAATCTTGTGGATGAAGCTCCGCCTTATTGTAGAGCCTGTAATGATCTTCATGAAGAGGCTACTTGTCCCATTGTCAAAAGGATCATAGCTAGTAGAATGGCAAGGTCAAGTCATCAAATTAATGTTGTTGGTAAGGAATATCACATGCATATAGAATATCATGAAAGTCAGGTTAAGGAACCAGCTCAAATGATTAAGGATGTGCAACCCAATCATATGCAAATAATTCGAAACATGGAAGCTAACCAAATCAGTCTTCAAAATAAGATAACTTCCATGGAAGAAAGTCATGCACAGGAAATAAATGTCATGGAAAACAGGTTAAAGATAATGGAAGTTAATCATTCTAATCAGATGTCCATCATGGAAGCAAGACATACCCAGGAAATGAATACCATGAAGGAAAATCACTTGTTGGAAATGAATACCATGAAGGAAAATCACTTGTTAGAAATGAGTTCCATACAGGAAAGGTTGGAAAAAATGGAAAAATTACATATACAAAAGTTTCAGCCGAAATTTGATTATGAAGATTCGTCAACAGACCATGAGACTTCTTGTCTGCTAAAGACATTCCCATCTCATCACACGGAGGATTTCACTATGGTTTCAAAGGATGTTGAGAAAGACCAAGCTTATGTGTCACCATTGATAGAGTATATCCAGAATAACATTGGTCATGCTCCGGGTTTTTCAGATATTTTGTACAAAAATCTTCAAGATGAGGACAAGAAATCTACAGTGGTCTCATTGCTGACATCACAACCCACTCAGAAGAAGAGAAAGAGGCAGAAAAGAAGTAAGTGGTTTGATTCGTCTGATGGTCGAGAGCAGCGTGACATTCATATAAGACAAAGTCCTACATTATGCAAGATAGGCCATGGCACATTTGAAAAGCAGCCTACAGACTTGCCTGAAAGCAGGCAAATGCTCAGCATACACTATATTGAGCACATCTGATGCCACAGGGCATCCTCTGTATTGTATCTCTAACCTTACACCTTGTTATTTCAGCATTTCATTTTGCAATTAGAGTAGATTTACTTTTCATGTTAAATAGAATAATAAATAAAAGAAGAGCTTCTATTTTTCATGAGCTTAATGTTATATGATGATATTTGGATGGATGCTACTTATGTAATCTTGTGTGTTGCTTGGATGCAGATTCTGGATTCTCACATTCCTTCAACGAAGCAACGTGTCCCCAAGTAGAGCCAGATGTTGACCACACTTCGTCAACTACCCCATAGCAGTACACCCCCATTTTTTGAAATGGGATTCGTCATGTTCAACGTGGTTGCGCCATTCAGATTCCATCATTCAGATTTCATCGACAGTTGACATTGTTATAAATGATGTAAACCCATTCTGCATTGTTATGATGTAAATGATCTAAGTAAGACCGTGAGTGTATGTAATAGCCTAGGTAAGCCTAGTATGTTGTTGATGATCTCTATCCTAGGAGGTTTTTTGTCTCACTAATTCACGAAAGTGATCGGCAGAGTTTTTCCCTCCAGCCTCACCCCAAAGCTAGGGTGGATTTTGTCATCAGCATGCTAAGTGAGTCCTAGTGTTCTCTATAGAGTCCTTGTAAAAGTAGTTTGAGCTACTTGGTCTACTAGATCATATTTTCAGTCACAGAATTGGGTATTTATTTGAGGGTCTATACAAATGGGTTTCCCCCCTTCATGTATGTAAATGTATTATCTCATGTAAAAGAGGGTTGGAAAAATAATTATAATCCCCTCTTAGTCAATTAATTAAATTTTCTGGTCAATTAATTAATAAAATCCTAAACCAGAAATTTAATTAATTTAGGGTCCTAAATTAAGATTAAATCTTTAAAGGCAAAATTTGTTGGTCCTTGGAAAATGATTTTGACAGCCCCAAGCCAAGGGAATATTGAGAATTTTAAGAAATATTGGACCCTTGGGCCCTGGTGGTAAAGTCAAGGTCAAAATTTTGGGGTAATTAACTCAAAAATAATATTTTTGAGTTAATTAAAATTTAATTAAATGATAAATTCGTTTTTTCCCCAAAATTTTAATTTCAACGCTCCGGATTAAAAGATAATTAAATCTTGTGGACGGTTGAGATTATTTTGATGAGGATCATCCAAACTAGCCGTTAGAGATCTTGTCCTATAAATTTAGAGGTCTTTGTCAGTATTGAATCATCCGATCTCAGAATCGTGCACTTGCTCTTAGAAGCTCTTGTAAACTTTTTGAGGAATAAAGCTAAAGACTTTGGGGTTACAAATCTGGATGTTCCTTCTCAGATCTATGTGGTGAATTGTCTCTAAACTCTGCTATTTGGTTTCTTGCATTTTATGGTTGATGGCCTACATGGATTAATCTGCATACAGGTATCTTGTGCAGTTTTCTGGGTTTATAAAATAACATTCTGATTTTTTCCAAGGGTCTCATGTTGTTTTCTTAAATCTCTAATAGTCTAAAGTTAAGATCTAAGTGTGCAGAGATTTTTTTTTTTTAAGATTGGGCGTCTGGGGAAGTCTTCGGTTGGACCAGCCGACTCTCAATAAACATAGATCTGATAAGCTCTTTATTTGTTAAATTCCGGGTCTATCTTACGATATTTGTGATTTTGCAGGGTTTCGAAGGCTTGTGCTTCTCACAAAAATTTTAATCTCTGAAAATTGTGCTAAAATGGATTTCAGATCTAACCATGAGGGTTTTAAATTTGTAAATTAGTGTAAATTTGTAATTTTTCTGTAAGGGTTTAATAGTCTCTGGGTGTGTATCTTCAGATCTGACCTATTGTTGCAGGTTTTAGGGTTCAAATCGAAATTTCTTCTAGATTTGAGGCAGATCTAGCCTCCAAAGGCCAGATCTGGCCTCAAACTGCTGCTGCTGTGGGCAGGATTTGGCATCATTTAATTTAAAAGAACACAAGGATATGAGCTGCAGTCAATTGAAGAAGGGTTTGATAAAAAAATTTTAAGTTCTAGGTTTGCTGGGCAAATTTGTGTGCACTGGGTCCAATTGCTATCAATCCCTTTCAATCTGTCTTCATCCAGGTTCTGCATGCCCTAGCCCCCATTGCCGTGCAATATTCATCTCCTGTCCAGCGTCCTCAATCTGCTCCTCAACTCATCGACCCTCCTCATCCAGCAGATCTATCTATGCAAGCCGTTCATTAGCTCGCTGCCATCATTTTTTTTTCGAAACTTGGTGCTGTCGTCCCTTTCTTCTCGGCGTTCATCCTTTGCTCATCGGACATTCAATCTGCCCTACCTGCAAACAATTGAAACAAAAATAAAACGCAGCTTTAAAACCCTTCAACCCTGGCGTCCAAGCTCCTCACGCTGCCGTCCATCGATCTGCACACACAAACTAAAAAAAAACGACAAAGCAAGGTCTTCAAAGCCGTCAGCTCGTTTGCCCTGCACACGCCTGTCGTTCACCTGCAACACAAAAGGAACAAATAAAAACGCATACATAAATTCTCAAAGCCCTTTCGATTCGTCTATGCGGGTTTCATTTTTCGATTTGTATATGGTTTAGCGTTTAAGATTTAGGTTTCATATTTTTGAGTCGGTCTTTTTCTTTATTAACCGTAGTGTTAGACCCTTTTTTTTATCGATAGCGTAGGTTAGACTTTAGTTCCTTTTTTTTTTTTAGTTGTAGTTTAATTCTAATTCGATCGTTTTCATTTTTTAATAGTGTTAGTTCGATTTTTTTTTTTAGACTTAGATTTAAAATAGATTTCGATTTGTTCAAGTTAGCGTAGGTTTTAGATTTCGTTTTAAATTCTAATTTTTCATGTTAATTTAGTTTTGTTTTAATTCGTTTAGTTTTATTTCATTTTTAGATTTAACTTAGTTTAATATAGTTTAACTTTAGATTTTAATTTTAGTTTGTTTTAGTTTAGGAATTTAATTTTAACTTAGTTTTATTTAGAGTTTAAATTTAGATTTTTTTTTTTTTTTAACTGGTTCTAGACTAGAAAAATTAAAAAAAATAATAAAAAATATAAAAATTTTAAAATCTTAAAAAAAATTAGAAAATACAAAACTTAAAAAAAAAAAAAAATCGAATAAATTCGAATTTTCTATGGTCCACTGAGCCTTAAAATCTTTATCTAAGTTTGACTGTGGATATTTTAATTTTCGAGTTGGGTAATACTGGAACATCTTAATTTTGGAACATCTTAAACAGCTGGCGTTTTCATTATTCATGATTGTGGTGTTTTTTTTATTGGATATCATCGTGATCAATCGTGGTTTAATAAGCAGCAGTTAGTCATCATTTATTGGTTTATAATTGCATAATGGGATTTTGTATGACTCCTTAAGGCACTGATCATAAACGTGAAATCTAATCTAGATCTGTGAAATCCTGTTAATTTCATCCTGTATTTGGTGTTCTAGCTGTGTCTCCTGGATTTATCCTTCATTTCAAATAGGGTCTACCTCCCTTAGCTTGCAAGGAGACAGCTTAAAGAGAGAGATTGGGGATAGAGGTGACAGCCCCCAGTCTGAACCGTTGTCGCGGTGCCCTGAACAATCTGTGTGACAACAGGCCCTATAGAGAAAAATACGACACCAATACCTCTATCCTCGGAGACATAAAATATGGTTGATTCACACCCTCAAACAAGATTTACAAAACTCGAGCCCTTTCTAGCCTACCGGAAA
Organism: Pinus albicaulis; assembly: GCA_034641835.2. NCBI lineage: Eukaryota > Viridiplantae > Streptophyta > Pinopsida > Pinales > Pinaceae > Pinus > Pinus albicaulis. The sequence continues at coordinate 270,932,762 of CM076577.1, read as the reverse complement.
CCCCAGTGCTGCTCCTCAGCTCCCTGCTTTAGCCTTCCTGGCCCGCATTAGCCTCTGCGCTGCTTTGGAATGGCCTGCGTCACCCCAGAAGGGCTTACGTTGCTCCTGCATTGCCCTGATTGGGCCTGTGTCAGCCCTGCGTGGCTCTCGCTGCCTCTGCGCTATGTTGATTTATGGTAGCATCGGATGTGCTCTAGCCTTGTAACTTTGTATATCGGCTAAGACACATGTATTCCATAAAACCCAGAAATGGTTTTGGAAAATTCCACTTAGAGATGATTTAATTAAATTAATTAATCATTTTTAATGTTTTTCCTAAGTCTAAACTTAGGAAAACCGATTAATTAAAGTGTATTAATTAAATCAAGTGTGAATCTTCTAGATAAAATTATGGATCACCTCCAAGTTAATCTTAGCCCTTGATTATGTTTTAATCTTGGTCGTTGAAGGATCAACGGAAGAATATAAGAAGGAGGGTGAGGGGCCTATGGAAAACACATTGAGACACTTGAGCCATTGAGCATTTTCGAGTTTGTGTGAGGAGACACAGCTTGTTGATTAGAATCGAATCACTAGGGTAGGGTTTGCTAATTGATGTTGATTCAGTTATTAGATTTAGAGAGGGGCAGAAGCAGAGACTGGTTAGGAGGGCCAGGAGTGCATTACAGAGAGAGGCAGAGGTGACATAGAGAGAGACAACGCAATTTTCTGAGGAGGTCACGCAGACCCTGCAGGAAATCACGTAGAAACAACGCAGTGTCTCTTGGAGTCAGTTCGATGATAGGTAGAGGTTGGGGTTCTGAGCCAAGAGGGCCAAAATCCAGTCTTAGACAAGTTAGATCAGTTGCAGAGGAAGGTGACGCAGTTCCTCAAGCTTGCTCATGCAGGCTTACGCAGTTCCAGCGTAGGCAATCACGCAAAGGTAGTGAGGGCTTCATTAACGCTGTCAGATCAGCCAGCGACTTGCAGAGTGATGTATATCTCACATTTTCACTAGATTGTCTAGATTTCTTTGAAGGGTTTGCCGGATGTTGCCACCCTAGTTGTACTTCACATTTTGCTGCTTAAAAATACAAACCCTCATATCTGCTGCACCGGTTTTCCCGAGTTGGGTTTTTTTGGGGACTTAGTCCAAAAATAATTGTGTCACATGTGTATGTTTTTCATTATATTTTGTTCAGATTGTTTCAACACTTAGATTTATTCCGCAGCATTATTTGTGTAGACTGCTTCAGAAATTACTTTGATATTTCACATTAATGAAATAATTATGAAACATAATAGAAGAAGTAATTTAGATTTGTTGCTGTAGGAATCCAGATCTAAGATTTTTCATATGGTATCAGAGCTTATTCAAGCTGAACTGTAGGTGAAACACAAGTGAACCAGCAGATCAGTGTTGAAGAGATGGGATTTGCGTAAGCAGCAGTAGACCCTCCCAGAAATTATGTTGTCCAGGCCAGGAGGGCATTCCAGCGCAGCAAAGGCTCCCTCTGAGAGAGTTGACAGAGGGGTAAGCTTTTTCAGTTGTAGAAGACGCAGCGAGGCTGAAGGACGCAGTTACTGCACAATAGTAAGAGCTGGTGCATAAAGTGTCAAGAAATTTCTGAAAAGCACAGATTGGTGATTTCTTGATCTCAGAGAGTTTCTTACTCAAAGAAACTCAGTTTTTTCCTGTGCAGCAGTAGAAGAAGTGACTTACTCCACAACGATTGTGTAAGTCTAGCTGAGCAGAGGGTTAGAGCAAGATATCGACAGTTGAGGAGATGGCCAGCAATAGACTGCGTGACCAAGCTAGATTGGAGGGTGCCTCCAACTATGTCATCTAGAAATCAAGGATAGAGTTTCTCCTTGATGAGCATGATCTGAAAGCCCTCATAGACAGCGCAATTGCAGAACCTCTTGATCCAGCACACCTGAGGCAATTCAAGAAGAATATGGCTAGAGCCAAGCGATTGATCCTAGATGGAGTGAAGGATCATATTGTACCTCATATAGCAGCTAAAGCCACTGCTAGAGAAATGTGGGTAGGGCTGGAAAAGTTATACCAAGGATCTTTCGAGCCGTGGAAGATGTACCTTGAAGAGAAGATGCGTAATACTAGGATGAAGAAGGGAGAGTGTTTTGACTCCTCCTTGTCTCGTATTCAGGATACCTGAGATCAGCTATCAACAGTAGGAGCTGCTCCTAGAGACTCATAGCTGGTAAGACTCATTCTGAACTCAGTTTCAGAGGACTATCAGGTCTTTGTCCAAAGTATTTGGGTAGAGAAAGACTTCCAGGATGGGAAGCGATGTGGGCAGCATTACAACAAGAAGAGTTGAGGAAAGACCTCCTCAAAATCCATTTGGAGGATGGAAGTAGTGGGTCAAAAGTCAAGGAGGAGGAAGAAGATAACACTTCCCTTGCATTAAAGGGGCAACAGAAGCAGAAGAAGAAAGATCTGTCCAAGATCAAGTGCTTCCGGTGTGGGGAAATGGGACATTATACCACACAGTGTCCTCTTAAGAAAAAGGATAAAGAGGAGAAGGAAGATCAACAAGCAGGAGCTGCCAAGATTGAGGCAAGGAGAGATTGTGCTATGTTAGCTCATATTCCGAAAGGAGAGAAATGGGCTGACTTGGAGTTGTAGATCTAGAATCTACAAGGAGACGGGATCGTTGAGTATTTCCGAACTCTTGGATCACGTATGAGCTACGACAGCCTAAAGACAATATCAGGATGGACATTTGCAGCAGAAGATGAGTATTTCTGAACTCTTGGATCACATGTGAGCTACGACAACCTAAAGAAAATAGCAGGATGGACATTTGCAGCAGAAGATGAGAAGACAGTGCAGTAGCTAGTAGTACTAGAGCCTGATCAGTGCAGAGATGGAGCAGCAACATCAATAGTTGAGCAGCAGCAGCACAATGCTCACACAGTGCAGAGCAGCAACAATGCAGTGTTTTCAGAAAGCTAGTGCAAAATCTAGCAACAATCAGTCTTATTTTTCAGTTGCAGATTTACTTGTCCAATTTCGGATGTTTTTCTGTTGCAATTAGCAACAGTGCAACAACAACAGAGGAGTAGCAGCGGCGCAGTGCACTAGTGGTGGAGCGCAGTGCAGAGTAGTGCTCATGCAGTGCAGAGCAGTGCTCATGTAGTGCAGAGAAGTGCTCACGCAGTGCAGCAACATGGTTGCAGAATTCAAAGGGAGTTGCAGTACAGTGGTCGTTGGCAGCAACATGCAAAGTCAACAACAATATAGTTGCAACATTTTCTTCTGTAGTGTTGGTGAGCAGCATCAACAACACAACAACAGATGTTCCAGAAGTCAGAGCAACACATTGAGTTGTTTTGCTAGAGCACTTTCCTCGCTAAGAGGGAGTGTTGATTTATGGTAGCATCGGATGTGCTCTAGCCTTGTAACTTTGTATATGGGCTAAGACATATGTATTCCATAAAACCTAGAAATGGTTTTGGAAAATTCCACTTAGAGATGATTTAATTAAATTAATTAATCATTTTTAATGTTTTTCCTAAGTCTAAACTTAGGAAAACTGATTAATTGAAGTCTATTATTTAAATCAAGTGTGAATATTCTAGATAAAGTCATGGATCACCTCCAAGTTAATCTTAGCCCTTGATTATGTTTTAATCTTGGTCGTTGAAGGGTCAATGGAAGAATATAAGAAGGAGGGTGAGGGGCCATTGAGCGTTTTCGAGTTTGTGTGAGGAGACAACTTGTTGATCAGAATCGAATTAGTAGGGCAGGTTTTGCTAAGTGATGTTGATTCAATGATCACATTTAGAGGGGAGCAGAAGCATAGACTGGTCAGGTGGACCAGGAGTGCATTACAAAGAGAGGCAGAGGTGACGCAGAGAGAGACAACGCAGTTTTTGTAGAAATTTCTTGTTTTCCCACCCTGGTTTTCAGTTTCACCTTATTTCTTCTTTTAGTTAAATGCCCTTTCCCATATCCTTACATTCAACAACAGAAAAATAATTTTTTGCTGAAAACACAAATTTTGGAAAATTTACAGAATGCTGGAAAATGCAGAAATAAAAATCAGCAAGCTTAAAACAGCCATTCAACACATTAAACACTGAGATTTTTGGTCAACATGACCCTGGAAAAACCCCCTACAACTCTTGGGGAAAACCAGTCTAAAAGCTTCTCTTTTATTTCTGAAAAATGCTTTAACAGTGAGCAGTAATACACAGAAAATTACGGCAAACACAAAAATCACTTATCTCGACTTTCGTGTCACCCTCCTCCTTGAAAACTGTGCCAAACAGCAAGCAGAAATTTTACAGAGAAATTACAGCATTAAATGCTGTCTTTACTGCCTCGAAAAACGTGCCAAGAATGACCGTACGGACTGTACGGATTTCGTATAGTCAGGACAACAGCCCCCTTTCTCGATTTTCGTGCCCAGAAAATCAGCCTAGAAAACCGTGCTCCTTGCTGCTGTTCCAGCTCCTCGAAAACAGTGCTGCCCCTCTCTCAAAAACCGTGCAAACTGCTGTACGGATTTTCTGCCTCGGTTAGTGTGCCAATGAAACTCTGCTGTACGGATTTTCAGCCTTGGGAAGTGTGCCCTCTTGCTGTACGGATTTGCTGTGCTGCCTTTGCTGCTCTCCCTCTGCTCAGAAATTACTCTTCAGCTTTCTCTCCTCCTCTCTCAATCTGCTCATGAAAGAATGAATGACCTTTTCCCTCCTTTTCCTCTTTTAACCTAACCCTAAGTGACTTTTGGGGAATCCCTAAATCCAATGGTTGAAATAGATTGAGATCTAGGGCTGAGATTAAATGCTCATTTAAATCTCACTTTCTATTTTTTAATTCACCCCACTTTAATAAAGACCCACTTAGTCATTTATTTCCAAAGTCACTTTTTCCTTTCTAATTTTTCATTGACTTTATTAAAGTCACTTTAAAATTAGACTTTAGTAACTTTATCACTTAAAGTCACTTTTAAATTAGATTTGACTTTATAACTTTATAAAGTCACTTTAGGAGAAAAATTAAATTCTTTTGGACACTTTTCCCTAGACCAAAGATCAAAGCCTTAAGGAACCACCTGTCCTCCGGTACCCAAATTTCAACACTCCCTCTTACCGAAGAAGGTGTTCCTCACCACACCCATCTTGTCTCTGAAGTAGACATGCTTGCCCCGTGGTAAGGCTTTGGTAAGAATATCTGCAACCTGCTCATCAATGGGAATATACTCAAGCTTCACAGCTCCCTTCTGAACATAGTCTCTGATGAAATGATATTTGATCCCGATATGCTTTGACCTGTCATGAAATACTGGATTCTCCGTGAGCTTAATGCAACTCTGATTATCACAGTAAATCACTGAAGGTCTCAACGGCTGACCAAATAAGCCAAACAACATCTTGCGAAGCCAAATGGCCTCACAACTAGCTAGACTGGCTGCCATATACTCTGCTTCCACTGAACTCAATGCTACTGACTGCTGCTTCCGGCTGAACCATGACACCACTGCCGAACCCAACCCAAAACAGCACCCTGAAGTGCTCTTCCTATTAGAAGCACAACCTGCCCAATCAGAATCAGTGTAACCTGCCAATCTCACTCCATCCCCCTGCCTGTAGTCCAGACCATAATCCACTGTCCCCTCCAAGTACCGCAAAATGTGTTTTGCAGCCACCCAGTGAACCTTCCTAGGCTCACACATAAACTGACTCATCGTGTTGACTGCAAAACAAATATCTGGCCTAGTGTTGACCAAATACATCAAGGAACCAATCAACTGTCTATACAATGTGGGATCCACCAACTCGGAATCCGAAGCATGAAGCTTCTTCCAGTTGGTGATCATCGGTGTCGACATGGGTTTACAATCCTCCATGTGGAATCTGCCAAGGATGTCCACAATATTCTTCCCTCGCCCTAGGAAGAAATGCCCCTCCTCCTGCCACACCTCCAAACCCAAAAAGTAATGCATCAAGCCGATGTCCTTCATCTCAAACTCCGCCGCAAGATCTCTCTTGCAGTGCTCTATGAGTCTCTCTGCACCCGTAATGACCAAGTCATCCACATACAGCACTAGAATGAGAGGCTCCTCACCTATCACAATATAGTAAAGGTTCGGATCTGCCTCACTCTTTGTGAAACCCATCCCCTGCAAGTATGTATCTATCCTGGAGTACCAAGCTCTGGGAGCTTGCTTCAAGCCATAAAGGGCCTTCTTCAATCTGCACACATGGGACTCCTTCCCATGCACCTCAAAGCCCCGTGGCTGCTCAATGTACACCTCCTCCTGTATGAAGCCATTGAGAAATGTGGTCTTCACATCCATCTGGTGGATCTTCCAACCCATCTCTGCTGCTATCGATATAATGGAGCGGATCGAAGCATATCGAGCCACGGGAGCGAAGGTCTCCTCATAATCAACTCCCTCTACCTGGGAGAACCCTCTAGCCACAAACCTCGCTTTGAATTTCTCAATGCTGCCATCTGCAGCATGCTTTACCTTGTAAAGCCATCTGGAAGTAACCACGGATTTGCCCTCAGGCCTCGGCACCACCTCCCAAACATCATTCTTCATGATAGAAGAATACTCCTCCTATTGCCTCTTCCGCACCGTCGTCAGCCGCCCTCCTCAGCTAGAAGGCCCGTAGTCAAGGATGCTGGTAGCCATTGCCATAGGCCACAAAACCTCTCGTGTCCGCTCTCCGACCGGCTCTGTGCCCAAAGAATCGCATGTGGCCTGTCTCAAGGTATCCTAAAGCCACTTGAGCTTCCTCTTCCCTGAGCACACTTCTCCCACCGGAGAATGAAACTCCTCCTCCTCATCATCAGGAGCCTGAAATCCTGACTGTCTGTCTGCTATCCTCCTGCCTGAACCTGAACCTGTAGATGCTGAAGTACCGTGTGAACTCTCCATCAATGGACTCCCTAGTGAACTGCTCTGCATGCTGCCCGAAGCACCACCCCTTTGACTCTGTGAACCACTGCTCACTAATTGACCTGACACTGTAATCGATGTACCTCTGGATCCTCCTGATCCCTGCCCACTGGATCCCTGTGCTTGACTCATTGCTCCTGAGGGTCTGGCCGATCCAGATACTCTAACTCCCGTGACTTCCTGAAAGCCCTGTTCTCCTCGAATTTCACATCCTGTCTGACAACAACTCTCCTCTGTGCAGGAATATAAATCCGAAAGGCTTTCGAGGTCTCACTGTAGCCCACAAAGATACCCTTCTTTGCGGTGGGTTCTAGCTTGGTCCTCTTCTCCTTGGGTACGTAGGAGTATGTGATGCACCCAAAGATACGAAGATGACCAATATTAGGCTTCTTCCCAGAAAAAGCCTCCTCCGGAGTCATGTGCCCCAAGGCACGATGCGGACTCCTGTTCTGCAAGTAAACAGCTGTGTTGCAGGCCTCTGCCCACAAAAACAATGGCAACTCCTGATCATGTAACATGGCTTTGGCAGCCCCTCCGATGGATCTGTTCTTCCTCTCCGCAACCCCGTTCTGCTGGGGGTTGTAAGGAACAGTGAGCTCCCTCCTAATGCCTGCCTCCGCACAATAGTCAACAAACTCTCCAAGAGTGTACTCTCCTCCATTGTCCGACCTCAGGGACTTGATCTTCCGACCTGTCTGTGTCTCCACAAGAGCTCTGAACTCCTGAAACCGCTTGAAGACCTCACTCTTGGTCTTCAAGAAATAAATCCAGGTCCTCCTGGAGTGATCATCAATGAATAACACATAGTACTCATATCCACTCAAGGAAACATGAGACATCCGACCGCTCACATTGGAATGAATCAAATCAAGTATCCCAATCGCTCTGCTGTCACTGCTGGGAAAAGGGGATTTGGCAAACTTGCCCATCGCACATCCTCTGCAAGTATCAAAGTGATCAGTACTGAAATCTGGCACACCTGTAGTGATCTCCCGCAAGGTCCTCAAGGCTCCATGATACATATGCCCCATCTTGCGGTGCCAAATCTCACACAGCTCAGAACTGCTAGCTCTGCTGTCAGTGCTACTGCTCAATGCCAAAAGGGGCTGAAATGCAAACTTGTACACCTTTGCATGGCGTACACCTATCACTCTAGTTGAATCAGCTGGAGCGCCCCTGGGATATATCAGCACCTGTCCTCCCCTGAACAGTATCTCATATCCTCTATCCTCCAAAGCTGAGACGGATATGAGGTTCTTCCTCATCCCTGGCACAGAAAGAACATCTGACACCTTCAAGGGAGGTTTGGGTTCCCTATGAAATGTCAGTGTTCCCACACCGACTGCTCTAACAACTCTGTCATCACCGAGTACTACCTCTATATCAGTGCCACTCTCTGAAAGCTCTGAGAAGTACTCACGGACTCCTGTCATATGACGTGAAGCCCCACTGTCCACATACCAGCTACCCGAAGATGCTCCGCTAGTCGAGGGAAATGCATACTCCCTCTAAACCTCTGTGGCAGGTGATCCTGCACTAGAGGACTCACATGCAATGAACCCAAACTCCCGGTCAAAGCGATCTGTAAAATCCTTAACCTCTGCAGATGCTGCCATGCTCTGGTTCTTCCCCTTCTTCTTCTTCTTCTTCGGACACACAACTGCATAGTGTCCCATCTTCTGACAATTCCAACACTTCACTTTGGAATAGTCCTTCTGTGTGTTACCCTGTTTACCTTTACCTTTGCCTTTGCCCCCACCATTGCTTGTGGAAGCTTGCTTCTTGCCTTTGCCTTTCTTGCCTCCTGCCAACAGTGCTACATCCTCATCCTGCTCAACTGGCTTGGCTGCCCCAAGCTGACCTTTCCTGATCTCTGTCTGAATGCAGTCATCCCAAAACCTCTCCCATGTGGGAAGGGTCTCACGTGCACAAACCCCATCAGCAAAGTTCATCCATGAACTGGGGAGGCCATTCACTACAATCCGCACCAACTCAGTGGGTGGAATGACCTCTCTAATTGTTGCCAACTCATCTCTCACATTAGTAATTTTTGTGAGATATCCAACTGCACTATCAGTTTTACCCATCTTAATGGTTTTCATCTTCTCCTTCAGGACCATTTTCCGGTTCTCATTAGTACTCTGGTAGAGATTGGACAATGCTGTCCACATCTAATGAGCATTTCTCTTTCCTCTCACATGAGGAATGCAATGGTCTTTGATTCCGTCTAGAATCAGTCTCTTACCCTTGTTGTTCTTTTTATTATATGCTGCCAACTGTGTTGCATCAGTAGGCACATTAACAGGCTGCTGTTGGGTATGAACCATGATATCCCAGACTTCTGCCTCCTCAAAGATACTCTGCATTCTCTCCTTCCAAACGCTGTAATTGGTATGCCCATCCAACCTATCCTCCACCCTCAGTCCCAATGATATCCTACTGTCCTAAAAACTGAAAAATAGCACTGCTGTAGTAAAGATAAAAATTCTGTTTGTGAAAAATCAGCTTGCTGGAATTTTCTGTGTGAAAAATCAGCAGACTGTATTTTTCTCCTTGTTGTCTCAAACTGCACTTTCAACACCCAAGCTCTGATACCATGTAGAAATTTCTTGTTTTCCCACCCCGGTTTTCAATTTCACCTTATTTCTCCTTTTAGTTAAATGCCCTTTCCCATATCCTTACATTCAACAACAGAAAAATAATTTTTTGCTGAAAACACAAATTCTGGAAAATTTACAAAATGCTGGAAAATGCAGAAATAAACATTAGCAAGCTTAAAAGAGCCATTCAACACATTTAAACACTGAGATTTTTGGTCAACATGACCCTGGAAAAACCCCCTACAACTCTTGGGGAAAACCAGTTTGAAAGCTTCTCTTTTATTTCTGAAAAATGCTTTAATAGTGAGCAGTAATACACAGAAAATTACAGCAAACACAAAAATCACTTATCTCGACTTTCGTGCCACCCTCCTTGAAAACCGTGCCAAACAACAAGTAGAAATTTTATAGAGAAATTACAGCATTAAATGCTATCTTTACTGCCTCGAAAAACGTGCCAGGAATGACCGTACGGACTGTACGGATTCCGTACAGTTAGGACAACAGCCCCCTTTCTCGATTTTTGTGCCCAGAAAATCAACCTAGAAAACCGTGCTCCTTGCTGCTGTTCCAGCTCCTCGAAAACAGTGCTGCCCCTCTCTCAAAAACCGTGCAAACTGCTATACAGATTTTCTGCCTCAGTTAGTGTGCCAATGAAACTTTGCTGTACGGATTTTCAGCCTTGGGAAGTGTGCCCTCTTGCTGTATGGATTTGCTGTGCTGCCTTTGCTGCTCTCCCTCTGCTCAGAAATTACTCTTCAACTTTCTCTCCTCTTCTCTCAATCTGCTCATGAAAGAATGAATGACCTTTTCCCTCCTTTTCCTCCTTTAACCTAACCCTAAGTGACTTTTGGGGAATCCCTAAATCCAATGGCTGAAATAAATTGAGATCTAGGGCTGAGATTAAATGCTCATTTAAATCTCACTTTCTATTTTTTAATTCACCCCACTTTAATAAAGACCCACTTAGTCATTTATTTCCAAAGTCACTTTTCCTTTCTAATTTTACATTGACTTTATTAAAGTCACTTTAAAATTAGACTTTAGTAACTTTATCACTTAAAGTCACTTTTAATTTAGATTTGACTTTATAACTTTATAAAGTCACTTTAGGAGAAAAATTAAATTCTTTTGGACACTTTTCCCTAGGCCAAAGATCAAAGCCTTAGGGAACCACCTGTCCTCTGGTACCCAAATTTCAATAGTTTTCTGAAGAGGTGACACAAACCCTGTAGGAAATCACGCAGAAACAACATAGTGTCTCTTGGAGTTAGTCCGGAGATTGCTAAAGGCTGGGGTTCCAAAATCCAGCCTTAGACAAGCTAGATCAGTTGTAGAGGAAGGTGATGCAGTTCCTCAAGCTTGCCCGCACAGGGTTACGCAGTTCCAGCGTAAGCAATCATGCAAAGGCAATGAGGGCTTCACTAACGCTGTTAGATCAACCAGAGACTTGCAGAGTGAGGTATATCTCACATTTTTCACCAGATTGTCTAGATTTCTCTGAAGGGTTTATCGGATGTTGGCACACTAGTTGTACTTAAGATTCTACTGCTTAATAATACAAACCCTCAGATCTGCTGCACCGGTTTTCTCGAGTTGGGTTTTTCTGGGGACTTGGTCCAAAAATAGTTGTGTCACATGTGGATGTTTTTCATTACATTTTGTTCAGATTGTTTCAACACTTAAAAAAGTACACAGGGCACCCCAAAGGTAGGGGCCAAGTAAAAAGGATAGGGGCCCCTTCAAGGTCCATACCATCCCATCGATGATTTATTCCGCAACATTATTTGTGTAGACTGCTTCAGAAATTACTTTGATATTTCACTGTAATGAAATAATTATGAAACATAATAGAAGAAGTAATTCAGATTTGTTGCAGTAGGAATCCGGATCTAGGATTTTTCACACGCTGCCCTTGTTGGGCTCTAGCTAGACTGCATAGCACCTGGCTGCCTTTGCGCTGCTCTGGTATGATGCCTCTCTACCGATGTTGTACTCTTGGCTTGGGATCAAACCGACCTCTTGCCAATACTGCCTCTCGCTTTACTGCAAACTTCTTCTGAAATTCTTAGCAAACCATGCCTTAGAATTTCAGCTTAGCTTCAGTGCTCCACCAATGTGTGTGTTCTCCAATTGACCCCAAGCCCCTCTCTTATACTTTTTTCGTTGAAATATCAACGACCATGATCTAATCTTTAATCGACTGCTAAGATTAGAAGCTGCTTGATCCGTGTCACTTAAGTTATTCTCATCACATGTTTAATTTAATTCAATTTAATCTTTTAATTGCCTAAGTTAGACTTAGGGTCCTTAATTAAAATGATTAATTATTTGAATATCTCTTAAACGTGATGGAATTTCTTCAAATGCTTTCTAGGTCTTGGAGATCTCATGTACTCCAACTCCTCCACAAAATTTGGGAGCTAGAGCACATCCGATGCTACCCCAAAATCTCAACAATAAGTAGGCTCCTTGTAATGACCCATTTCAAGTTATAAGCAAAGTAATATTAGCATGTATACGACATATGCATATGATAGCTACATATGCATATATCGCATACACCGCACTAGTATACATACCTGCTAGTATTGAGAATATCCAAGTTAGGGTAACAAATTGAATATCACAATGCATTTTATCTCGCCGAGATATAATGAAATATCAAGCTAGATACTTAACACGTATACCACTCTTATATGCGTATGCGTGGTAGAGCATTAATAAAAAAAGAACAAAATATAATTTAGTACAAATTATATGTGAGTGGACAAATAAAATAACAATATAATTTGATTAAAATTATAAAGTTAATTTAATTAAGTTAAAAACAAAAATAATAAAATTAATCTTAAAATAATTAATCAAAGTCAATATCTACATAAATGACTATAATATCTCCATAAATGACTTAGTCAATATCTACATAAATGACTATAATATCTACATAAATGAAAGGAGGTGAAGGAAAGTTATAAAAGGGGAGGAGTATGAAGGAGAGGAGAGGTTTTTCTCTGTTAATTTCTGCACTATTGTCTAAGGAAATAGTGAGGGGTATGAATTGTTCTGAAGGGAAGACTCACTGTTCTTGGAATTCTGGGCATAGGGGCAGAAGAGGTATCTTCTTGGTCTAGGATTGTTTCTTAGTTTGGCTGGGAGGAAAAGATTGTTTTGGTAACTTGTTCGCTGCATCCACGAGGAGAACCACAACTCAGTAAATCATCAGATTCGTTCCAGTTATTCTTCTATGCATAAATCAATTACTTATGTAAGCTTAAATTTACTGTCGGTCTCCATTTATTTGAATTTATGCTTAAATCTATATATAGGAAAAGTTCAAAATAAAATTGATGGTTTAGGGGCTTTACACTCCCTCTGTCTTTGACATTATTGACAATGATATTTCAACACCAAGAATGCCCACCTAACCCAACGCTTGAATCAATTGTATGAGGCATACCAAAGAATGAAAAACATTCCATGCATCACATGGCTGTGAATTGGCAACCTTGAAAAATGGCAGATCTTGGAATACAAAGTGTTACAAGCAAGACTTTTACTCATTGCAGAGCTGTAGAGTGTTGTCCTTGTCTGAAAAAATATTGCGCCCTGGGAAAAATATTGTGCACTAGAAGCCGTAGTTGCATGAACCAATCTAGAAGTTGTAACATATTGAGGCATCATACCACTTTCATTAACCCTTGCTTCAGAAATGATTTTATTAATTGCATTTACCAGACCCTTTGCATTGGAATATATTTAATCTCCACCCAAAAATGAGTTCGTTTTTGTTGGGTCAATACATCCCCATAATATTAATTTGTAGGTGTTCTTTATGGTCCCGAAAATTGTAGAATGTTTTCCATGTAACCCACAAATAATTTGAAACAGATTTTACATTTGCAGGATGGCCCTCATTTGAATCTTCTGCATCTCCAACATGTTAATTTTTAAGTCTAGATTGTTCTCTGCTGAAGATAATCACATTTTTAAACTTTTTTCAACAATTACACATTACATTAACCCCATCGATTGTGAAAATTCCGAAACCCGTTTGAATCTTTTGTATCTCCAACATGTTAATTTTTAAGGCTAGATTGTTCTTTACTGTAGATAATTGCATTTTAAAACTTTTTTCAACAATTACACATTACATTAACCCCATTGACTGTGAAAATTCGGAAACCCGGAATCCTATTGCAGCAACTGATATTGTTTCTTATATTTGTTAAATAAATTGAGCAAATTATTTACTGTGTTCTACGACAAATACGAAACAAATGCACTACAACCTTCACAAATAAAATATTGCGGAAGAAAAATAAACACTGGAAGAATAGATGTGCACACACAAAAATACACAGTTATTTTTGGACTAAGTCCCCGGAAAAACCCAACTCCAGAAAACCGGTGCAGTAGCTGAGGGTTTGATTATTATGCAGTAGTAAGTCTGAGTATAAAACTGTGGATGCTTAAATCTAGCAATCCATACAGAGAAATGACTGGCAGTAAAACTGGTGAGAAAAATCTCACTCCCACAGGCGATCCGACATTGACCTCAACTCGATTTGAGCTGCTCCTTGCTGCCTCTGTGTCAACCTACACAATACTGCATCCCACAACTCAGAAATGTGTCTCCCCTTGCTTTCTGACCAACTTCTGTCTGGGAAATGGATCCTCTTGGCCTCCAGACTCTCTATCTGGCTTTTGGCACTGAATCAACTCTTCTCCCAAGCAAAATACAAAATCTCCTCTAAAGCACTGCGATGCCTCTACGTGTCTCTGTTGGAATACTGAGAAGGGGGGTGAATCTATGTTTCTTTTCAATTGTTATTTTTACCAGTTAGATCACTTATACTTAGAACACAAAATGAACAATGATGGAATAAATACTTTTATTAATTTCTTCTTTACAATAAATCAAGTACAATAATAGTATAGGGCTCCAATCGTAGATGAAGACTCCAATCTTCTAGGCTCCAACTTGTATTGTGCCAAGCATCGACTTGGACTTTCAAAGGCTCTAACCTTGTCAAATTGAGGCACCAACATCTAGGGCTCCAACCCTATCTCTTGTACAGGCTTCGACCTGGTTTCTTGAGGACTCCAATCCTCTAGGGCTCCAACCCTATCTTCCAAGGCACCGATCTTGTCTCTATGAGGCTCCAACCTCTTGGGCTCCAACCCTAAGCTTCACTTCGTCAAAATATGTTTGGTTATTCTTCACAGCTCCCAATATCGTTTTCAACAAGCCTTGTCAATCTTTAGCAATGTCTTCACTTGGTCTCAATGTCACATCATCAATGACAACCTTTTCTTCTTAGAAGGTGTCACCACTGCTCTTCATCATACCCAAACAATTTCTCCAAGTCACCTCATGATGTCATCAACAATGCATCATGATAACAATATCTCCAAGTTCAGTTTCAAAGTGTCTTCACAAGATGCTCCAAGATGTCGTCAAAGTGCTCCAAATAGATCTTCAAAACAACGTTCCTTCAAGAGTATTTCAAACCCAAAGTCTAATCAAGAAATGCACAATGTATTTAATTCATCC
This sequence comes from Pinus albicaulis, assembly GCA_034641835.2. Classification (NCBI taxonomy): domain Eukaryota; kingdom Viridiplantae; phylum Streptophyta; class Pinopsida; order Pinales; family Pinaceae; genus Pinus; species Pinus albicaulis. The sequence continues at coordinate 270,917,685 of CM076577.1, read as the reverse complement.
AAGTATAACCTTCAGGTCTTTAATCTGTTGTCCCAAGAATTCTTCAAGGGTCTCTTCAATAACCCTTTCCCAAGTAAGATATCTCTTCAAAATTCTTTCAAGGAATGGTCTTGAATGTTTCCAAAGTATCTCCACAGTCACCGGACTATCACAGGTCAATAAACTCAGACCCAAGATTAAATCTACCCATGAGAAATGATACTTCACACAAGTCTAGTCACTGCACCTTCACACAAGGTGAAATCACCACAGGTAACTGTCCGAGCTTTTATGCCATCACAAGTTTGAGGCACTGTCCACAAAACTGAGCAGATCTGATCCTAAACTAGGCCTCCTTCACAGCAATGTTCACTGGTCCGAGTTGGTATATAAATCTGCAATCTTGTTACATTATCACAGTCAAATGACAGTCCACTGTTGACCCTTCAATTCTGAGTTCTGTGGTAAGTTCTGTCACTATTCCGAGCTCCAAATCTGTGCTTCCAAGAGACTTTACACAGTTATTCGACCTGTCCACAGTTTAGGTCTCCAAGCTGTTCAAAGTATATAAGCTGCTAGACTTTGCAATGGTCAGTTTACAATCCTCCACTAGACTTTGCAAAGTCTGAGGTTTGTAGCACTTGATCCCTGGTTCGATACTGCAACAAGGAGGTCCGAATTATGGTTTCTGCATTCAACTGATCAAGCCATAGAAAATACCAGTGCTGTAGCTTCGTCTGCAATCCAGAATTCTGTCTTCCAGCACACTTCTTATCACAAATCTGAAGGAATAGATAACCATCACAGATTTTTGACCCAATCAAATTCTATTCCTCGTCCTCCAAGTCACTCCTGCAGTTATACACTGAATTTTTTCACCGAATTTGATTGTTAAAACTGAGGAGCGGAGGTTTATATTTATAGTAGTTTACCATGTTTGAAAAGACACGTCCTTCTAAGAGGGGAGGCAGACATGTGTAACCAAGCATAGGTCGGCTGGGGAGAAAATTATATTTTTTTATCTTAAAAATTCATTATCTCACAAACTATTGGGAGTTTGAGGGAAAATAAGGGCTCATTAGAAAGAGGAAAAAATCCTCTTTAAGATGCTCTAGGATTCATTTTGAAAGGATGCCTCCAAGGTGTCCAAATTTATTTTTCTTTGTGTCTGTTCCTGAAATCCTTAGTTCATAAGATGATTAGGACAGCAAGAGGTCATTAGGGCTTGATGATTAGGACAGCAAGAGGTTATTAGTGTGTCTCCAAGTTCTTCATCATAGTGTCATATTGTAAATTATCCATGTCATCATGACATCATGTAATAGTGCGGTGATATGTCAACCATAGTGCAGTATTTATTAATTTGTTATCAAGAGAGCTTCAAGGTAGTCTTCCAACCACCATCCATATCATTAAATGAAATCTTCCAACATTTTCATCAAGTGATCTCCAAGTCCTTCATGTCATGTCTTCAAACATTGTCCATATCATCAATGGTCGTCCATGTCATTATGTAATCTCCAACCATGTCATCAAGACCTTCATCAAGTGCCATCACGTATGACATCATCAAGTGTGGTCATTCATGTATAGTCCTTCAATAGTGTAGTATCCATCAGGGGTAAGGACATCATCCAGGTTCTAGGCTTCTTCATCAAGAGCAAGGATACATGAGGTTATGACATGACAAGAATATTTGCCATCCCAATAGTGCTATATTGACATCAATGACAACTTTGATTAACAATCTCCCCCTTTGTCATTGATGGCAATATTCCTCCCCTTTAACATTCTCTCCCCCTTTGACATCAATGGCAAACGAGGTGCCCAAGTACTCCCCTTATTAAGATGCTTCTCTTTATCATATTTTCTTTGTCAATAATAGTTCTTTATAAGTACGATGTTGCCCCTGTCATGTTGCTCTTCCTTCTAGCAATGTGGTCCAGGATAGATTTGTTTACATTTCTTCATGTGATGAACCAACTCCCCCTGCCTGCATAAACTCCTCTAGCTTCTTTAGACAAGAAAGATTGTTGCCTTGTGATCAAGTAGAAGATATCTTCAATAATGGTCCATCAGATGAGTAAAGGATCATGTTCTTCAATGGAGTTGCTCTCGAGAGATGATGTGTCAAAATATGATTGTCCATGTATGACTCATCAAAGATAGCATCTACAAGAATGGTTAAGAATCACAAGCTCCCCCTAACAATATGCATGGTCTCCTTTTTGGCAAAGTCTCATCATAAAATACTTGGAATATTATCTCTGCCAATGATGCATCCATCAAATCAACAACATGTGTTATTGTCTTGAGTATCTAAGAGGCTTTTCGATCCAATTTGCTTCCTTCTCCATACTTGTGTAACTTTCTTCTCTGGGTTGGTTGTAACTTTCCAGTTTATTTCTTTTGTACAGACTTGTAAATTGTAGATGTGTGTTAATTTTACTTGCTGTTCATAGTTCATGCTTCTTTTTACACTTAATATGTTCATTTAGGAATACTACATCATGACAGTCCCATAAATCAGCCTCCAAATCACATCAAGGCGTATGCTATCGTCTCCTTTCTAGCCTGTACCTCCAACTCCTATTTTCAAGGCAACTCGATCCTCCTTTTTACAGGTCTTGTAACTAATATCCTTAGGGACTTGACTCTCTTGAAACACAGAGAAACAACCTCCAAATTATACTTAGTAAACTACCCATAAGAGTCTCCAAGCTTGGCCCCTCAACTAAAAATGTTGCACAAATTGCCGTGGAAACAGAGGTAAGTCACAAAAGATTAGGTCACAAGAGAAAGAGAATAGGCTGCAGAAGAACATAGGAGAGGGCCGCAGAGATGCCATTGCTTAGGTGACAGAAAATGCCACTGTTTGGCCGTAGAGAGATGCCACCGTTAGGCCGCATGTACTTCCGCAGAAGTGTTGAAGAATGTAACTAGGTTCAGTCTTCATAAATGTATTTGAGCCATTATGTAATGTACTTATCAAAAGAATGAAAATAAAATATTATTATTATTAAGACTTATTAAAGCATGGGTTTCATGTGTGGGTCATCATGTTTTAGGTCGAAATCCCCATTGAGGACTTCTAGGATTTATTCTTAGTCAATAGAGTCATTGTACATTTAAAGAGACCCTTCTTGGGGTTTTGAACAATGTAAAAAGGTTTATTTTTGAGTAAAAAATGAATTATGTCACCTCCACAACGAGTCAACCTCAAGAAGTTAAAGTCGACTTCAAGGAGGGCAATTCGACCTCACCTAAAGGCTATATATTGAGCAGATCGAATTTTTTTGGAGCAATCACACTCACACACAAGTTCGATATCAAGAAGTAGTTGGGAAAAAGTGCAAAATTGGAGAAGGAGGTCAAAATGAATGTGAGTTTGGTTAAGAGTCAAGAGAAAGGAGAAATCGAAGTTTTGGGCTATATATTTCTCTCTCGTGTGGGCTACTTTAGAAGATCGAAGACTTTTTGTCTATATCGAAGTTGTAATACCCTAGATTTCAACAATTTAACCATATGTAGTACTCAAATTAAACAATTTAACCATGCAATTTAACCAAAGAGTTTATTACAATTTCATGAGAGTGTACAGATCAAATTTTATCATCTAGTTTTGAGAATGATTGGAATTTCAAAGAGGATTTTAGTAGAATACCTGGAAATCGTTTATAGCAGTTTGTAGCAATTCCCGTTGTAGCAGTTACTCAAACCGACTCTACCTCCCAGCCTATCTAGGATCTATCTATACGGTCCCCAGACCCAGAAGGTGATCTTCTGGCCCTCCGTGCCCGGAATTCCAAGAACAAGTAAGACTCTTAATCAGTATTATTGTCAGAATTCCTCTCCTTCTCCTCATCTTCAGAATTTTCCCCTTCTTTCTCTTCAGGATTTCTCTCCTTTTCTCCAAGTTCTCCTTCCTTTTAGAAATTTTGGCCCCCCTTCTTCTCCTCCAAGTTCATGGTTAAATAGATTGGATTCACATTAAAATATTACCTTCTAATAAATATCTAGGATTTACATTAAAATATTACCTTTTAATAAATATCTAAGATTCACATTAAAATTTACCTTTTAATAAATATCTAAGAATCACATTAAAATACTACCTTTTAATAAATATCTAAAATTCACATTAAAATATTACCTTTTAATAAATATCTAATATATATATATATATATATATATATATATATAAACTAATTTATTTTACTTTATAACAATTAAATGAAAATTGCATTATCATTATTTATATTAATGTATCATTACATACTTCCTCCCTTCAGAAAACTTTGTTCCAAAGTTTAGGGTTTATATGATATATTAGTAATTATTTTAGTGATTGGTGTGATTGCACTTATGTTAATCTTGGACAACTTGGTCCAAACTCCATGTTGTGATGCTCAGATGAAGATACCAATATTTTTATTGGACTCCTCTTTTGGAGAGGTGCAAGATCGATCTAAAGATCATCTTAATCCGATGAGCAGAACATTTATTTTGAATTTATTCAAAATATGTGTAGGTCGGCCTTAAGGTTTTGTGCCCCAGCAGTTGTGTCACACACCCTCATTGATGGATATATATTGGTCAACGTTGGAGGACATTTTCACTCATCTCATCCTCACACATTTCTCTCTCCTCATTTGATTGGTTCGATGTCCTTGGTGGCTCTTCTCTCCACACGTGGGAAATTTCCAGCAGCAGCACATTTTTTATTTCGGTCTAGGGTTTTTGCAGCAAACTTTGACCAGCGTTAACTTTGGTTAACGCAAGGTCAAAAGGACTCAAATCCCTCCAAAAAAGTACGATTTTCCTAATCGCATTTTTGGCACTATTCTTGAGGCAAGATGTTGACTTTGACTTTTCTCGCATTGACCTAGTCGTCGTCGTCGTTTATGTTGAACGTTGATCGACATCGTTGACTTTTTGGGTTGACTTTTGAGTTGACCGTTTGGCTGTCCTAGAGGATTGTGTGACATTGCTGGTTGGCTGACCATATTGAGACTTTGTTGGTTGAAGCATCCTGTTGACCGCCGTAACGCACTAACACACTTATATATTTCTGGTTTGTCTTCTGTCGATCTACTAGTATGTTCTATCAGCATTTTACTTTATTGTTTATGTGATTGTTGTCTGATATTGAAGAAAAAGTAAAGCTGCATCAAGCATAGAACATCTACATAAATTTACATGGTATCAGAGGTGAGGTGAAGACAAAGCCCTGATTTGTAGCAATCACCGAAGAAGAGGATGGGTTCCTCAAACTACAATGGCTTTAAGGCTGATGACAAATTGACTGGGAAGGATGACTTCCATGCTTGGAAGATGACATTGGATCTTAACTTGGAAGACCAAGATGTCATGGACTATGTACTGGGTAAAATCCAAGAGTCTCCATCCACTACAACTGTTGCTGCCAAAACAAAGTATAAGAAGGGGGAGATCAAAGCAAAGTTGATGATTAGGGACTCAATTCATAAGAGTCTGGTTGCCTACATCTCTGAGCTAGGCACATCTAAGGAGATGTATGATATGCTGGTTCACATGTTCAAGGCCAACAACGCGAATTAAGTCCTATTATTTAAGAATCAATTGAAGAATCTGAAGAAAGGCAGGGATGAGTCTGTTCAATCATATTTTCTGACGCTGACCGAGATCAGGAACAATCTACTGGCTATTGGGGAGACAATAGCTGATCGAGAGATGGTAGTCACCGCACTTGGAGGGCTCTCATTCGAATGGCATGTGTTCAACACTACCATTCTCAATAACATTGTGATTCCTGACTTTGATGAAGTACTATCGAGATGCGTACAAGAAGAGACAAGGATGAAAGAGTATGAAAATGAAGGAAATGCTGCCTATGCTGCTCATTTAGAAAGAACTTTGGTGGTCCGAGGAACAAAGGAAGAGCAGGGGCCCAAGGAAAAAAGGGCAAGTGTTACACTTGTCATAGGCCAGGGCACTATGCTAGAGAATGCCCTTTCAAGAAGGATTCTCCCGATGATGATGACAACAACAACAACCGGAGGAATGGCAATCAAAGGAACAACCTTTCAAAAGGTCGAGAAATTCCAGGTATGAGGAATCAAATGTTGTTGATAAAAGAAATGAATTCATTCTTGTATCTGCCCTCTCTGCTGCATCTCCACCCAACACTATGGATGTCTGATTGATAGATAGTGGTGCCTCAAGGAATATCATTGGGTTAAGGAAGCACTTTCTGATATGGTTGAGAAGGATACTAATCTAGAAATTATCCTTGGAGATAATGCCACATATCTCGTGAAAGGGACAGGGACTGTGACCCTCCACTTGTCTCAAGGTCAAGTCCTCTGCTTGCAGGATGTACTCTATGTACCTAATTTGAAGAACCTTGTCTCTATATCGGCCATGGAAGACAAAGGTTTCAATTGGCATTCATTGATGGGAAGGTGTGCATCAGGGAGAAGAGCTTCAAGGAAGCTATCACGATTGGGTTTAGAGTTGATACACTTTACCAGGTTGGAGGAAGTCCACTGGGAGTGATGACGTGTAATACTATTCGACAGACTGAACTATGGCACCGAAGGTTTAGACACCTTCACTACAAGGCCCTTCTTGAAGCAGGGAAGGTGGTGACGGGGATGCCCGAGTTTTCAAATAATCATGAAGGTATATTTCGGGGTTGTGCCGAAGGAAAACATACAAGGGGACCTTTCCCCTCAAGTGTCACAAGGACATCTGATGTCTTGCAATTGATAGATTCTGATCTGCCTGGGATGCTGCCCGTGACATCCTTGGGAGGATGTTCTTATTATATGACATTCATAGATGACTTCTCTCGCAAAACCTGGATATACTTCTTGAAAAAGAAGGATGAGGCTTTCATGTGGTTCCGTACCTTCAAAGCCTTGGTGGAAAATCTGACAGGGAAGAAGATCAAGATATTGAGGACTGATAATTGCACTGAATATGAGACGAACGAGTTCAAGAACTTTTGTAGAGAAGCTAGCATCAAGAGGGAGACCACAACTGTCTATACTCCTGAGCAAAATTGTGTTGCTGAACAAAAGAATAGAAGCACTATGGAAGCTGCCAATGCCATGCTATGTGACCAGGGTCTACCGAAGTTTCTGTGGGGAGAAGCTACGAACACTGCTGTATACATACAAAACCAATGCCTGCATTCTGCTCTGGACTCGAAAACTCTTGCAGAGGTTTTCTCTGGTAAGGAACCTGACGTCTCACATTTTAGAGTTTTTGGATGTCTTATTTATTTTCATGTGCCGAAAGAGAAGAGTAGCAAGTTGGATGCTTCTGGGAAGAAGGGAATGTTTGTGGTCTACAACGAAACTTCGAAGGCCTATAGAGTCTATGTGCCTAGTCAAAGGGAAGTGGAGATATGCCACGATGTCACCTTTGACGAAGATGCTTCCCTAAGGAATGTAGTCAATCTTCCGAGATCTAAGGAAGATCATGAAGTAAGGCCTGGAAATCAAGAAGAACCAAAGGATGAAATGATGCCCGATGCTGATGGATCGATGGACTCGATTGATCCACCTCCTTCGATAGGGAAGAGACCATCATGGCTCAGGGACAGTCTCAAGGATGCTGAGGGACATATGGCCCCAAGGGGGCATTCCGTAAAAGCAAGAAGTCGAATAGATACCAAGGGTATCTAGCAGCCATGAGTACTATTGTACAATCTGAGCTTGGATCTTTTGAGGAAACCGTAAAGCATTAAGTCTGGAAGGATGCTATGCACGAAGAGTATGAGTCCATAATGAGGAATGATGTCTGGGATGTGGTTCCAAGACTGGAGGACAAAGCAGTTGTCACCTTGAAATGGCTCTACAAGATCAAGCATGGATCTGATGGAAGTGCTGAAAAGTTCAAGGCAAGATTCGTTGCTCATGGCTTCTCTCCAAAGGAAGGCATAGACTATGATGGCATATTTGCACCTGTGGCCCGATATACTACCATCCGATCTATCATAGCCCTTGCTGTTACGCAAGGATGGAGTCTTCATCAGATGGATGTGAAGACCGCATTTCTGCATGGTGCGATAAAGGAAGAGGTGTATGTGGAGAAACCTCTAGGGTTCGAAGTCCAGGATCGATACACCCATGTCTGCAGGTTGAAGAAAGCCCTCTATGGGTTGAAGCAAGTACCGAGAGCTTGGTACAAGAGGATAGATAGCTACCTGATGAAGCTGGGCTCAACTCGTAGTAATGCTTATCCGAACCTTTACTTCAAGGTTGATAGAGAGAAGCCTCTCATTCTGGTGCTGTATGTGGACGACCTCTTCCTGACAGGTGCTGACCCTCTCATTCATCAGTGCAAGAGGGAGCTCACTACTGAGTTCGAGATGAAGGACCTAGGATTGATGCATTGCTTCCTAGGCCTGGAGGTCTGGCAGAGACATGGCGAGATTTTCCTTTCTCAAGGAAAATACATTGTGAAGCTTCTGGAAAGATTTGGTATGGTGGACTGTAAGTCCATTTCAACATCGATGGAGCTCAACTTTAAGAAGTTGAGTGGCAGCGCTGCTGGGCCCGTGTTAGCAAATCCTACCAAGTACTCGTCAACTCATAGGGGCCTTGATGTTCTTAGTGAACACTCGTCTGGACGTATGTTTTACAGTGAACAGTTTGAGTCAACATATGGTTGAGCCTCATCACACTCACTGGGTTGGTGCCAAGAATCTGTTGAGATATCTTCGGGACATGATAAACCATGGGCTGAGATACACTGCCGGGAGCATGACACTCCTTAGATATACTGATGTTGATTGGGTTGACAGTGTGGTGGATCGTAAGAGCACATAGGGATGCTGCTTCACACTTGGTTCTGCTTCGATATCATGGTTGAGCAGGAAGTGGAAGTCGGTGGCTTTGAGCATCGCAGAGGCTGAATATATTGCAGTGAGTATGGCCTGTTGTGAAGCAGTTTGGTTTTGAAAGCTCTTCAGTGAGTTGTTTGGGCATGTGCTAGATACCACCGTGATACTCTGTGATAACCAGAGTGGGGTTCAGTTGTCTGAGAATCCCGTGTTCCACGATCGATCCAAGCATATTGATACGAGGTACTACTTTTTCTGGGATATGGTACAGTGAGGCGCCGTAAGGCTCAATCATATAGGAACTAATGAGTAGGTTGTGGATATTCTCACAAAGCCACTGGGGAAGGTCAAGTTCCTAACCTTCCGTGAGAGTCTTGGTATCATGGAACGACCCTATGCTGAGGGTCTTGTTGGACGATGAGCTCTGGGAGCTCTGGGGGGCTTTGGGGATAGCTTCTCAGAGCTATAAGAAACCACAGGGCTAGGCTTGTCGAACCTTGTTGGTGTGCTTCTACCCCACCGTCGCGATGATTGAGTTGGTTCACCTCTCATTATCTGTGCCCCGCATGCATCCTACCCATTGAGTTTAGGGCTCATGGGAAGTACCTCTCATTTGGCCAGCGAGGTGGGAAAAGGTAGAGACTAGTAGCAAAGACTGATGGACGCATCGGAGATTTCCGTAATCTCTATCTAGGATAGCATGGTCCAACCACTTGATCTGGGATCAAGTATAGTGAGGTTTCAGACCTCCAACTGACTTCGGGTCAGGTAAACCAACTTCGGGTTGGTATGAGACTCTTTGTGAGTCCTATATAGGTTACAGATCTCTGGGCTGAATCTGTCCGCCAAGAATGATGTCTTTGTGACTTACCCACTTTTGTTCTAAAATAAAGAAGCCAACAAAGCAAGTTACGGCGGGATGACACACGATGCTTGGATTGCACAAGTGGATGGAGTTCTCCCTAGTTGAGAGGGAGTGTTAATTTTGGACAACTAGGTCCAAACTCCATGTTGTGATGCTCAGATGAAGATACCAATATTTTTATTGGACTCTTTCGGAGAGGTGCAAGATCGATCTAAAGATCATCTTAATCCGATGAGCAGAACATTTATTTTGAATTTATTCAAAATATGTGCAGGGCGGCTTAAGGTTTTGTGCCCTAGCAGTTGTGTCACACACCCTTATTGATGGATATATATTGGTCAACGTTGGAGGACATTTTCACTCATCTCATCCTCACACATTTCTCTCTCCTCATCTGATTGGTTCAATGACCTTGGTGGCTCTTCTCTCCACACGTGGGAAAATTCCAGTAGTAGCACATTTCTGATTTCGGTCTAGGGTTTCTGCAACAAACTTTGACCAGCGTTGACTTTGGTCAACGCAAGGTCAAAAGGACCTGAAACTCTCCCAAAAGTACGATTTTCCTAATCCACATTTTTTGGCACTATTCTCGAGGCAAGACGTTGACTTTGACTTTTCTGCATTGACCTAGCTGCTGCTGTTGTTTGCGTTGACCGTTGACTGACAACGTTGACATTTTGGGTTGACTTTTGAGTTGACCATTTGGCTGTCCTAGAGGGTTGTGTGACATTGCTGGTTGGCGGACCATATTGAGACTTTGCTGGTTGAAGCATCTTGTTAACCGCCGTAACGCACCAACACACTTATATATTTCTGGCTTGTCTTCTGTCGATCATCAAGGAGGACATCTACAGGCAGTACATTCAGACTACATGGATCAATCCTCCGGGCGGTCTGCGCCCAAAGATGGTCTTCTACGCTGAACACCTTCTGGATATCAGAGATGGACTGATTGTTCGACCCCAGTATACCCTCCAACATTGGATGCATGCTATTAGGATCCTTCTCGGGTAGCTCAGGGTTGGATCACACAGGCTTCGAGTGGAGACAGACCATCACATTGACAGGACGGAGAAGATCTGTCAGCTTTGTCACTTACAGGAGTTGGAGACTGAGTTACATTTCATCTTCATATGCCCTGTCTACGATGAGATCTGAGGACATTTTCATTGCTTATTCAGGGGCCCCCAAAGCCTGGCCAGCTTCCTTAGATACACTGACCAGAGATGCTTGGCACTTTACCTCCAGGAGACCTTCAAACATCATTCGCTTCTTCTCCAGCCTCCCACTGTTTCAGACAACACACAGAGGATCACAACTTTCTTTAGGGTGCTCTCTTCATCACAGGGCACCAAGAGAACCACCGATCGATCCGTAGATCATGATTCCAGATCAGTTCGGATCCGGAGGTCTCGTCCCACTGAACCCCATCAGCGCTTTAGGACCAGACCCTCCCCCAGGAGACGCCCCAAATCCTCCAGATGACAACAGCAGCAGTCCAATTCCTCCTCGGGTCAATAGACATTGACAAGCTTCCTTCAGTCCTCTTCTATCGGCCTCGGATGCTAGGAGTAGGAGTCTCCCCTCCTTCAGGAGGCTCCTCTTTCTCCTCCAGGGCTTCTTCATCACATCTCATTGTCAAGATGCTTTAGTCATCTAGCTTTTACTTTGCATACTTAGCACTCTTTGTAGTTTGTATTTCCTGCTTTTATAAAAGAAGGGGACCGTTTGGTCCACCGACTAGGCATGTTGTAATCATTGTAACTAGCAGTCCCGTTGACCTTTTTGTGGTCATTCATTGGACATTAATAAAATTATCTTATCTTATCTTATCTTATCTATAACCATTTTACTTTATTGTTGATGTGATTGTTGTCTGACATTGAAGAAAAAGTAAAGTTGCATCAAGCATAGAACATCTACAAAAATTTACAACTTCAAGATTAAATTTCTATTTGACCATTTATAGGTTTATAAATTTACTCGTTATTTTCTTTTCTCAACAGGGTTCTCAAGCTATTCTAGAATCATCCTATCCTTCCTAATCTCTTTCGCTCCCATCCTATCCATCCTCTACTGGGGTATGCAATGGCTTTGTATATATTGACATAACCATTCATAGATAATGTCTACTCTATCGACCTGAATTCCCAGTAGGCATCCGACAGTCATCATCACATGTCTAGGGGAGTGTGACTTGCATAGTTCTCCCATGACTCCAGGTTGTGGAGGATAAACGGTGGGAAACACTTCCACCCCTCTTAGTAGGACCAGGGTTAACACACTATCATGGAACCTCATTGAGTCTCAATTGTTCTTGGAATTCTGTCATCACGTGGTTGGTTCGAGTAATAATATTATCTGCAATGCCAACACTTGTCCATACATTATAACATATGCATCTATATATTCAAAACAATTTGTATCCAAATAACAATTCCTGTATAATTCATCCATGTTGCTATCTATGGTACAACATACTTGTCCTTATCCAGCCCATATATCAACAAGTTAACTTTCATATCGAAATGTAATTTTTTTTTTTTTATTTTTGTCGCATCAATCATGTCGATATATATAAAAATGAAACAAATTATAAAAATGTTTTTAAGATTATGTGGTTATCGTTTATTGCAGAAATTTCCGGATTATCCACAGTGTTAAGAAACAATGGTCGACGTTTCGAATCCCAACAGGGATTCATCATATCCTAATGCATGATTTATATTTCGTAGCAAAGTTAATCAAATACTAAACTTCATATTGATTTTTTTTTATACTCCAACAACGTTACTTAAATAACATATTTCATATTGGTATCCATGTACTAGTAAAGTTTAAGGAATTAATCATATAACATGTATCAATAGAGTCAAGTAAGCATCATATCTTTATGGGTATTCATGTACCAATAAAGTAAAATTCATTTTACGTGATTTTTCAAAATGGAATCTCAAGTGTCAAAATTAGAGCAGTTATATACAATTATGAATTTCAATTTCTCAAAATTTAGCATTAGTTAGGGTATTTTTGGCATATGGCCTCTGCATCTTCCCAAGAAGCCGATCTAGGACTATACTTGTCCCACTGGACTTTAACTTGGTCTATCAGTCAGTTCCTGAGCTGTCGAACCCTACATTCCAGTATACGTAATGGTTCGACCGTAATGGTTCCCTCGTCCGATACTTGTAGTTGTTTGTGATGGTGTCGGATTTGTCATAGGCTAGGAGGATCTACATGTTTGTGGAGGGGCTAGCAGAGCCATTATGGAGATTAGTGAGGTCTAATAGGCCCACTATGTTGCAGGATGTAGTAGGGACAGCTCGAGATGTACAAAATACCCTACCTAGGACTAGAGCACCACTACCACCCAAAAAGGGTTTCCAAGAGAGGGGAAGAGACACCAGGGCTAATTAGGGGTATGGACAGATGGATGAGGAGACCTAGAGAGACCTTCATAGGAGGAAGTTGTGTTTTACCTATCCGGAGCCGTGGGCAACAAGCCACAAATGTGCAGCAGGCAAGGCCTCTTACATCGAGGTCTTCTCTAATAGGGATGCAGAGCATGAGACACATTTTGAGATGGGTGGAGATGAGAGCGAAACACCCCAGGAGAGAGGGCCACCACCACCACCACTGACAGGGGGAGCTTCCTTTGCACCTTTCGGAGGGGTCCTCACATCTTTGCGTGGGGTACTGAAGTTTTTGACCATGAGGATTAGCGGCAGCGTGTTTCAGTTCTAGTCAACAGTGGGGCTACCCACAATTTCATTGATGCCCAGATGGTTCAGAGGAGAGGCATCACAACTGAGGAGTTTGTGAGATTCTCAGTTCTTGTGCCTGGAGACAAAACCATGCAGTGCACATGCTATGTTCCCGCCTTGCCAAGTGACCATGGGGAACTGCCCCATGATAGATCACTTCTTTGTGGTGGACGTATCGAACACCAACGTAGTGTTGGGGGTCCGGCAGCTTTATTCACTAGGCATAGTCACAATTGATTGGAGGAAGTTGGGGATGGAGTTTGTAGGACTAGATGGAAAGCTAGTTTTTCTATGGGGTATGCACTCTACCCACCACAGACTGTTTCAGACCACAGGATGGAGGTTGATTTGATACATGGTGACATTGAATGGGCTGTGGAGTTGAGGGTTTCAGAGGCTGGGGGTAAGCCCAAGCCACCACACCCAGAGATACATGCCATTTTGGATAGGTACTCAACAATGTTTGGAGATATACCGTCGGGTCAATCATTTGAACGCGGGTTTGAGCATACTATTGAGTTGGAGCCGGGTGTACTGGTCGTGATCACCACCCCTTACCGACATCCCAAGGCATATCGAGATGAGATAGAGAGGGCTATACATGAGCTATTGGCATTTGGGAATATTAGGCCTAGCTCCAGTGCTTTTGCTTCATCAGTTGTTCTAGTGAAGAAGAAGGACGGGTCCTTACGCATGTGCATAGACCACCGACCCTCAACACGAAGACATTGAAGAACTGCTACCCTATCCCACGTATAGATGAGTTGATGGATAAGTTGAAGGGGACTAAGTACTTCTCGAAGATTGACTTGCAGTCGGGGTACCTTCACATTCGGGTGAGGGACCAGGATGTCCCCAAGACAACGTTCCAGTGCCACTATGGGCACTTCGAGTCCTTGGTTATGCCCTTCAGGCTGACCAACGCACTAGCTACTTTCCAGTCATGCATTTCGTGGGTAGCTAAGAAAGTTTTTGTTGGAGTTCTTCGATGACATACTGATCTATAGTTGGACTTGGGAGGAGAACTTACAACATGTTGAGGAAGTGTTGCGTATTTTGGAGGGGCAACAGTTCTACGCTAAGCTATCCAAGTGCGAGTTAAATTTGACTGATATGCTCTATCTAGGGCACATCATTGGAGTGGATGGTGTGAGAGTCCATGAGGAGAATATTAGGGCCTTCCGAGATTGGCCAGAGCCCCAGAATGTGACAGAGTTGAAGGGATTCATGGGCATTTGCACTTATTACGGGAAGTTCGTAAAGGGCTTCTCTTAGCTAGCAACTCCCCTCACTGATTTGACGAAGAAGGGGGCATTTGGGTGGACAACTACAGTGCAGGAGGCTTTTGAGCACCTTAGACAAGGCATGAATAGTTGTCCCGTGTTGGCACTTCCATATTTCACCCAACCCTTTGTGTTGGAGTGTGATGCATCCAAAGAGGGTGTAGGAGCAATATTGATGTAGGTAGGGCATCCCATAGCTTTTGAGAGCTAGAAGCTACTACCCCATGAGAGACTGTACTCCATTTATGACAAGGAGATGCTAGCCATTATGCATGTGATAGCCAAGTTCAGGCAGTACTTGGTTGGGAACAGATTCAGGGTCAAGATAAACCATAACAACGTTAGGTTTTTCTTGGAGCATAAACAGTTGCAGGAGAGGCAGCAGAAGTGGGCGAATAAGCTCCAGGCATATGATTTTTACATTGAGTATATCAAAGGGAAGCACAACGTGGTGGCTGATGCATTGTCCAGGAGGTTGGCTTCCCTCTCTTTGATGAGCATTGCCTTGGATCGGAGGTCGCAGTTTTTAGTGGAGTACTCAAGGACTGATTTGCGTGTGAAGTCCTTGATGGAGTAGTGACAGATGACCGGTACAAGGTGATGAATGGAGTGATCTACTGCAAAGACCAGATTTGTTTAGTGGCCAACTCCTAACTAAGGGAGAAGATTTTATAGGCCACCCGTGACTCACCACTAGCAAGACACTAGGGGTTCACGAAGACATATAGGGCCATTAGAGAGCATTTTGCATGGAGGGGCATCAAGGATGATGTTCTGAGGCATATAAAGGAGTGTGACACATGACAGAGGAACAAGGGTGAGCAGTCACACCCTGCAGCCCTGCTACAGCCTCTTCCTATCCTTGAGGGGAAATGGGAGAGCATATCAATGGATTTCATTACCTGGCTGCCCACAGTACAGGGAAAGGGCTACATTTACGTGGTGGTGGACCGCCTGACGAAGTTTGCACATTTCTTCGCCATCTCAATCCGATACTCGGCCTTATAGGTGGCTGAATTGTTCTTCAGGGAGGCGTTTCGGCTGCATAGTCTCCTGAAGACGATTGTCAGTGACCGGGACAACCGGTTCATGGTGGGATTTTGGCAGGAGCTGTTTTGATTGGTGGGCACAAAGCTCACTCTGAGTACTAGTTATCACCCTCATATGGACATGCAAACAAAGACATTTAACAAGTGGATGGAGGGCTACATGCGTAACTATGTGATGGGTCAACAACAAGCATGGATACGGTGGTTGTACTTGGGGTGAATACTGCTACGACACCACGTAGCACATGCCCATAGGTATCTCTCCATTTCGAGCTTTGTATGGTTATGATGCATTGTCTTTTGCTGACGTTATGTTTGGAGACAACAAGGCCCCAAGGGCCAAGGATTGCATATATGAAAGCCAAGATATTTTGCGAGCTCTCAAAGGAAAAATTGATCTCCCAAAACCAGCAGAAACTTTATGTAGATAGGGGTAGAGTTGAGATGCAGTTCGAAGTTGGGGACTTGGTCTTCTTGAGGCTTTAGCCGTATCGATAGTCATTGCTCAAGCAAAAGAGGGCCGAGAAGCTCAAACCTCACTTCTATGGACCATACTGTGTCACTCAGAGGGTTGGGGAGGTAGCATATGAGCTAGAGATACCCCCGTGGAGTCGGGTGCACAACATCTTTCATGTGTCTTGGCTGAAAAAAGCGTTGGGGCAATAGGTGACAACAGCTACAAAGCTAACCACTATGGATGATGAGCGACACTTAGTGCTAGAGCCAGAGGCCATTTTGGATACCCGAGAGAGTCACTTGAGGAACAGGGTCATTAAGGAGTTTTTGATCAGATGGAGGAACCTGCCATATGAGGATGCCACCTGGGAGGGGGAGCAAATACTTCAACATCCATCATTGCAGTTGCTTGAGGACAATCAATGTTTTGGCGGGGAGGACTGCGATATTCCCACTTAGCATTTTTGTAAGTGAAATATCAATTTTGGCTGATTTTGCTATAATGCATAGTTGCACTTAGGAATGTGGGTTTAGAGGTCCCACATGATTTTTGGCTTAGAGCTGGGGGACATATTTCAACATTAGTGGAGTGTCGTGGCCACCTCATGGGAATTACGACCCACATGAGGACTATGCTCCCATTGGAGCAAAATTGGTGTGGGGAATTCGAGTTGGGCCCACATGGGCATTTTGGAGGCTCTTGGACAAAAAGATCAAGAGACACTCAATTTGTCATTCATTCATTATTTTGCAAGAAACGTCCTTTGACATAGCACGTTGAGCGGGAGTCAAGTCTGCAAGTGTTGTTTAGCACGCGAGTGTTTCCGAGTGGAAATCTCAACCCTTGCTTCGGTGTACTTCGAGTGCCAAACCAAGGACGAAGTCCTACTCAGTCCCAATTCGTACCAGCAGTAGAGAGTCCGATTCCAGTGAAAGGTTCAGCTACAATAGCGCAGGTATTGCGCAATTCTTGGTGGAGACACTCCTGGAGGTTGAGGAGTGAAGGGTGGTTGAGGCTAAAACTTGGATGGAAGGTCGGGGAAGTATTTTAGCACGGATTGCAGCTATTTTGGAGGCCATTTGCAGCAGGATTTATAGGTGGGTTGAATCACCAAGCAACAAAGCCATGAGGGAAATAGGGCTAAATTTCCGAGGTCAACCATTGGCCAAATCCTTCGTGGGTTATTTTGGGTATTTGGTGGAGAGGCTGGGATTAATTTCCCAGAATTTTCTGGGTACATAAGAGAGCCGTAGCAGCAGTTCTACTCAGCTAGCAACGTATTTCTAGGTAGTTTCAGTGCAAAGCCAGGGCAACGCAGTAGCAGATTCGAGAGGTGTGACATATTCTTCATTTTGGGCTTTGCTAGCTTGCCTTGAGCAAGCTTAGGTGTATTCTTTCCAGCACCTTGTTGTACACCCTTATTTATCAATAAAATGGCTCAGCAACGCAGTTTCTAGTGCAATTTCTTGTTTTGATTGTGTTTGTTGTTTTATGGTTTTTATGTCTATCCATGCTTTGTTATTTACTGTAAGAATTCCCTAGGAATATTACACCTCCTCACATCTTTGATTATTCTTATAAAGGTTCTTTGGAAAACCCTAAGGGTATGTTGATGATAATATGTGAAACCCTAGCCTACTTAGGGTTATTGGTGAAAATGGTTGTTTTTGATTTTGATGTTTGGGGTTTTGGTATGGTTATGAAAATCCTAACCTGTTAGGGTTGAATGGTGCTACCTGAAATCCCAAACATCTGAAGTTTTGATAAATTGGGGTTTGCTATGTTATGTATTAAAACCCTAGACCTTTAGGGTTTGGTAGGGTTTGTAAGCAAGACCCTTATTTAGGTATTGTCCTAGGCATATGTTTGTCCATCTAATCAAATATGTTAGATGTCTGAATGTGTTTGTATCATTGGGTTTGACTAACATGTTGTTATGATATGCTTATGCATGATGATGTAATCCTAGATATATGTGTTGACCTAATTATTGGTGGTCATAGGTCCTAGGGTTTGGAAGTAAGCCCTAGTCGAAGTTTGATAATCTTGGATGATAGTGAATTCTAGGGTTTTGTAAATAAACCTTGGTAGAAGCTCAATTCTCTAATATATGATTGAAGTCTGAAATTGAGCTATGATTGGTTTTGATTGTTGAAACTTAAAGGTTCATATGTGGAAACTAGGGTTTGCACTAAATGCTAGTGGGAAGTCTAACATATGAATTATGAAAATTGTTAGACACACTGTTATACTTGTTTGAATTGTTGATAGGGTTTGTAACAAACCCTGGGCAAGAAGTTGAAACATTGAAGTAAAGTCTCTTGCTGATTATATTTGTAAAGTTTAATGCTTCCATTGTTATATGACTTTGATATGATTAGCTTCATAGATTGGGTTGTACTTGCTATCTAAGCTATGCAGGTACATAATCTTCAAGATGGTGAAGATATTCATAAAGCATGATTAAATAAGATATATAAATAAAAATGGAAGCCATGAAAGATTCTCTAATGTCATTAAAATTGTTCTCCCTAAGTTAAGAGGGAGTCTGTATAGAATAAATCTCCCTAGTTAAGAGGGAGGGCATATTATAGTCTTGAAAGAAGAAATTGGAGAATCCATCTTGAGGTGCTGCTGAAAGAAGGAAAGCAGGATCTGGTTGTAGAATATGTTGCTACATGAGAAGCAGGAGAGATAGCTGTATGGTTGAGGAATCTTCTGTCAAGATTCATTTGAAAAGCTCTAAGTCCTACTATGAAAAGTTGAGAAGCAACATCAACTTGTCTGAAAAACCTCGAAGGTTTGTATTTTCTTATGAACATTTGAAAGTTTATTACTAATTGGGGTTGTGTTTATACAGGTAAATCTCTCGGAGGTTTGATAACATGTTTTACATGTTGGTTCCCTATCAGTTTGATCGAGAGAGATTTGTTATCGATCTGTTTGATTGGGTAGGATTGCTACCTGTTACCGCTTGCCTCCTACACCTACCTACTAGTTAGTGAGAAAAGCCTTTAATGCCATAAGGTGTGGTTCGTGGCAATGAACTAAGAGGAGGGGCTGTCACCTATTCCCAACTCTCTTCGTTTAAGCTATCTCGTAGGCTAACTAAGGGGGTTGGTCCCTAATGGAAAACTAAGTTAAATATGAGTTTTCTAGGAAAGTTGTTAGAGTTAAATAGATTACTTCTTAAGATTCATAAACAAAAAAAAGTGATATGAGCAATAACCATCAATACATAAAATAAGCATATGAAAACCATTGCCTTCAATATATTGCTCTTAAAAATGAAATTGTATTTGCTTAAATGAAGTAAAATGCTTTCAAATGGAAAGAAAAAATAATCTTGAAAAGTTTAGCACAAGATATCATAAATGCTTTCAAGATAAACAAATTTATGAATCAAAGCATGTGAAGCTATCTTGCTCAAAAGGAAAACAATTAGTGATCTACTTATGAGAATGTAAATGAGATGATAGAAAAACTCAATTATTAGACCAAGATAACAACATGCAATTAAGCTTTCAACTTAACATAAGAGTACTTGAAAGGAAATGATACTCATCAACCATTCATGAACAAGATGATCATTAAACATGAAATGGAGCTTGCTAAAGTAGACAATGTTCCAAGTACAAGAAAATTAAATTAAACTTGTCGCAAAAAGAGATTACAATACTTGCGTGAAAGGAAATACTTCTTGAAAATTGGAAATGATGTTCCATGTGAGACTCAACCATCAAGAAAGCAAAAATTTAAAAACTTGCGAGTAAGATAAATGTGATGAAAGATGCTTTTGGTTTATTTTATTAATATTTTCTAAAGAAAGGTTACAATTAAACACTAGTAGTCAGACCTCACCCTCGTCCAAAGATTTGGATCTCACAGTGAGGAGTCCATGGAGGTAGAGGGTTCTTAAAACGTCTATTAACCAACCTAAGTTGGAAGTAAATTTTAGTGATGTTTGGGGCATGTAATTGAATTAACCAAACATGAAAATTAACTTTTAACTTGAAAGATATTTGCTTGACATGAAGTAAAATGTTGCTTTAGATTTGGCCCAAATACTTAATTGCATGTGAGATATACTTAAAAGTGAAGCATAAGTAGATTTGGAACATATTCATGACAAATTAGATTCAAGTTAAAAGTACATGCATGCAAAAGTTTGAACTTGCTATGAAAGTGAAAAGACTTGAAACTTGTAGCAAATAAAATTAAAGTGCATGCAAAATGAGTGTAATGCATGTGGTGTTAATTTCGCAATTAGATGTTATGCACGCAAAATGAAATAAACCAACAAAATCACAACACCAATCCTCTCCAAAAGATGGAGAGATAGGGATACCAATGGGTAAAACCCATGCTCCCAAAATCAAGAATTTTATTAGTTATTACAAGAAGGAGAAAACTATAAAGTCTTCTCTAAAATCCAAGGAAAGTCTTCTCAATTTAAGCTTGAGTCATGAAAATACTTGAAACTTGTAGCAAATTAAATTAAAGTGCATGCAAAATGAGTGTAATGCATGTAGTGTTAATTTCACAATTAGATGTTATGCATGCAAAATGAAATAAACCAACAAAATCACAACACCAATCCTCTCCAAAAGATGGAGAGATAGGGATACCAATGGATAAAACCCACGCTCCCAAAATCAAGAATTTTATTAGTTATTACAAGAAGGAGAAAACTATGAAGTCTTCTCTAAAATCCAAGGAAAGTCTTCACAATTTAGGCTTGAGCCATAGACCTTTCCTTGATGAAATTTTTTGCAATTTGAGGCCCATAACAGCTCAACAAAATGCAGATTTGTTTGAGGAAAAAGAAGAGAGGCAAAGCCTCTTTGAGTTACACGGCCAAGAGAGAGAAATAGAGGCATAAAATGAACACAACCTCCCTTAAGAAGAACTCGGTTTTGTCTAATAAATGTCCTCTAATGCTCATGGTCAATGGAAGGAAATGATCTAGAAGTTGGAGCCCAAAGGTCTTGCGTGCAAACTTGTGAGTAGTTTTTGAAGATGAAACCTGCAAGTATCTGCAAGACAACAAGTTAGAGCTAATCTACAACAAAAAATGTTAGCTCTGGAAACCACAAAGTACATTAGAAAAATAATCTACAAGAGGCTAGGCCATAGAGTATGAACAAGCTCTCCTCCTTGACTAGCCATGACTTAACTCTTTGAAATAGTCAGATATTGATAAATAAAGTGCAATATGTGAAAAATAAAAATTTTAATATGATTTTGATGCAATAAATAAGAGCCTTAAGAAACTTAAAAGAACCCTTGCCAGACAGAATAAAATATAGATGAGACTTTAAGTTCAACACATGGGGGATCTCCTTGAATAATTTCAAGAATGGGTTGGTTCCTTAGAGAACTTCCCCTCACGCTTGAAAGCTTGACCAAAGAGTGATTCCTCTACAAAACTTCACCACAACTGATTAAATCCACATGAAATTAAATAAGTGCAATGAAAAGAGTTCCTAGAGATATATTTGACATCAACTAGAAGATTTCTTTTCCTAAAGCAATTAAGAAATTCTTATGCTAATATGAGATAGTTGCGTACTAACATAACTTGAAACAAGCATGAAAGAAACAATCGCATGAAGAAATAAATAGAAGCATAACAAGTCAAGAATTTACTACATATGCAAGGAGAAGAACACCATCACAAGTTACCCCAAAGACTGTTGTATTATATTGCAAATATGTG
The DNA here is from genome assembly GCA_034641835.2 of Pinus albicaulis. Classification (NCBI taxonomy): domain Eukaryota; kingdom Viridiplantae; phylum Streptophyta; class Pinopsida; order Pinales; family Pinaceae; genus Pinus; species Pinus albicaulis. The sequence continues at coordinate 270,895,736 of CM076577.1, read as the reverse complement.
TACAATACAACGTGTTCTCAAGCCCAATAACTCGTATTACATGATAAAATATGAGAGCCCATGGCTCTATTATCTAGAGTTGGGAGCCAATCCCATGGAAGAATGCATGTGAGAACTGAACTTGGAGCAAATCCCAAGGGAAGATAAGTCAAGTTCGGTGTGGAGAAGATAGAGACACTAGAGCAAAATCGAATTCCATATGTGCACCTCAAGGGAAATCGAATTCCATATATGGCCAAGTAAACTCATCCATGAGTGAATCAAAGTACTGTGCTACCTCTAGTCAACCAATGCAAAGTCGAACTAAGTGATGCCCATCTCCGGATGATCCCAAGGTAACTCTATGCAGGTCCCTAGAAACTGCGTGATTCCTCCAGTGAAACTCGTAGTCTGCCTAAAGGAAAGTCATAAATACTCCAAGTGAAGTGCTACATGTTGAAGAAATCGAGATAACTTTTGAGAAGAGGCCCCACATAATCCTCAGTCCAAATATTCTAGGGAATATTCCTTCAGTGCATGAGTTCCTCTAATTAATTCAATTTTCCACATGTGCAACAATTCCTTTATCTCTGGGAAATTCGATTTTATGAAATAATGGTGTATTAATGATGAAGTGTGCTCAATCATCCTCCACATGTCCGTTGACTCAACTCTGATTTGGGATAATTTCCAAGTTATTTCCACACCATTCTGTTGTATGGAATAATTTATTTCTCTATTTTATTTAATTCTAGCCTAATTAATTGCCACAATTTCCACTAAACTTAGGAAATATGGATTTTTATGTCTAGAACTTATTATTAACCCCCTCAAAGTGTGTCATAGTAGAAAGTTGAGGGTGAGAGGTTTAATTTTTATTACTCATACCCCATAAAACTTCTTTAGAAAACACTTATTACATTTCAATTACAATTTTTATTGCAATTTTTGACATGTGGGCAATAAAAAAATAAAAAAATGACTACCTAGACCTAACCAAGTTCCACGAAATTTTTTGTGTGATATAGTATGGTAATATACATCAACTATAGACACTAGGACTCGCCCAAGGCCTCACCATCAAGCCATACTCCGGCTTTGGGGTAAATTTGGAGAAAAACTCGACTAATTATTAAGTCTTGGTATGGAGATGATAATTAACCGAGTGGAAAAAACATTCCAAAGTAATACTCACTTGTTGGCAAGGTCCCAAGCTACCTAGGCTTGTTACAGACTTAGTACTGACTCAAAACTCATCATTACTAGCATCACTTATTACAATTCCCCATAGGGCGTGGAATTTGGATATAAGAGAAAATGATGAGAAGTGGAAGTGGGGTTTAAAAACTCTGGTGATCTGAAGGTACAAGTGTCCTTTGGTTCATTCTTGGGCATGGAGTCTTCATATAATCATCAGGTGCGACTCCAGTGGTGAACACTACCGATTGAATAATCAAGAGTGTTAAGGCTTTGTGGGTGAAGCATTGCCTGGGAGGACATCTAGCTGGCACTGTGTTGATGTCTAGATCCCGAAGTAGGAAAGGTGGCGTTGGTCATAGATCTCTAACATGCACCTAGATCCTTGGGTTGATGGTTAGTAAGTAAGCTTGATGGTATCTAGAGAGGCTGAAAGCTTTAGTCCATCTTAGTCCCACCTTGGATAGGTTGCCCTAGTCAGGAATCTAGTCCATGGCAATGTGGTGCCTAAACTGCCGGAAGACCTTGGATAGATTACCTTGGTTAGGAATAGAGTCCATGGCATTGTAGTGCCTAAATTGTTCGTAGTCGATATCGTTTGAGATCTTCCTTGTACTTGTTATGAATACCTCCCTAGTCAAGAGGGAGTGTTGAAGAATTTAACTAGGTTCGGTCTTCATAAATGTATTTGAGTCATTATGTAATGTACTTATCAAAAGGATGAAAATAAAATATTATTATGACTTATTATGACTTATTAAAGCATGGGTTTCATGCTTGGGTCATCATGTTTTAGGTCAAAGTCCCCATTGAGGACTTCTAGGATTTATTCTGAGTGAATAGAGTCATTGTACATTTAAAGAGACCCTTATTGGGCGTTTGAATCATGTAAGAAGGTTTATTTTTGAGTCAAAAATGAATTATGTCACCTCCACACCAAGTCGGCCTCAAGAAGATAAAATTGTCTTCAAGTAGGGAAATTCGATCTCATCTAAAGGCTATATATTGAGCAGATCGAATTCATTTGGAGCAATCACACTCACACACAAGTTCGATATTAAGAAGTAGTTGGGAAAAAGTGCGAAATTGGAGGAGGTCAAAAGGAATGCGAGTTTGGTCAAGAGTCAAGAGAAAGGAAAAATCGAAGTTTTGGGCTATCTCTCTCTCTCATGTGCACTACTTTAGAAGATCGAAGACTTTTTATCTATATCAAAGTTGCTGCCAGTTGTTGCCAAGACAAGCTTGCTGCTGATAGGTCTCAGTTACTACTGCTAGTTGTTACTGCCTCAAGTAGAAGTACTAAATTGAGGTCGAAGTTACTAGGTCAAGATCGAAGCTACTAAGTTAAGATCGAAGTTGCTAGAAAAGTGCTGCTGCCAGGTTGAAGATGTATTATCTACAAAAGAAGAAAAGGTATGACTTGGTGTGGAGAAAGTCTGTGTCAAAGTCTACAGTCTTGGGTTATCTCAAGAAAACTATTGAAGGAAGAATTGCTGATTGGGTTTTCCCCTAGAGTAGGGTTTTTCTCTGGCTGTCCGCCTATATCTAGTGTCTTTGATCCATGTGCTATTATTTTGGTAATTGCTTGATAAACTAAGAAAAAGAAGATCATAAGAAAATAAGACAAAAATATCACAAATAATTATCAAGTATAAGAAAATATTTCTTCTTTTCTGATTTTATAACAATAAGAGGTTGCATTAGATGCCATATTTAGCTGCATAAGAAGCCTCCATTAAGCCACAGGAAGATGCCATAGGAGACCGAAAATTCACCACAGAGGAAGCCCAAGTTTCATCCCAAATGATGGAGTGAGGTGCCAATTTATAATTGTTTCCATATGCGAGTTGTCATGACCTTTTGATGCATGTGAGAACTGAACTTGGAGCAAATCCCAAGGAAGGATAAGTGAAGTTCGATGTGGAGAAGATAGAGACACCAGAGAAAAATTGAATTCCATATGTGCACCTCAAGGGAAATTGAATTCCATATATGGCCAAGTAAACTCATCCATGAGTGAATCAAAGTACTGTGCTGCCTCCAGGTAACCAATGAAAACTCGAACTAAGTGATGCTCCCTCTCTAGATGATCCCAAGGTAACTCTACATAGGTCCTCAGAAACTGTGTGATTCCTCTAGTGAAACTCATAGTTTGGCCAAAGGAAAGTCGTAAATACTCCAAGTGAAGTGCTACGTGTTGAAGCACTGGAGATAACATTTGAGAAGAGGCCCCACATAATCTTCAGTTTAAATATTCCAGAGAATATTCCTTTAGTGCATGAGTTCCTCTAATTAATTCAATTTTCCACATTTGCAACAATTCCTTTATCTCTGGGAAATTCGATTTTATGAAATAATGGTGTATTAATGATGCAGTGTGCTCAGTCATCCTCCACATGGGCGTTGACTTAACTTTGACTTATGATAATTTCCAAGTCATTTCCACGCCATTCTGTAACATGGAATAATTTATTTCTCTCTATTTTATTTAATTCTAGCCTAATTAATTGCCACAATTTCCACTAAACATAGAAAATGTGGGTTTTGAGGTCCATAACACATTATTAACCCCTCAAAGTGTGTCATAGTAGAAAGTTGAGGGTGAGAGGTGTAGTTTTTATCAATGTTCCACCGAGTTTCCGGGACGGGGAAACGCGGGAGCGGGGATACGCACAAGAGGGACGTATATAAGCAAAACAGGGGGACGCTAGAGCCATAAAACTTTAATGTATAAAAATAAAAAATAAAATCCCAACAATATTTTAATAACTAAATTAGTTGATAGTAAATCTTATTAATTATGAAATGCACATCTAAATATGATCATCATTTCGTATTAGACTATTGTGAAGTAAAATTATCATTTGACATTTCTGCAATCATCGATGTAAATCTAAAAATAAATTATTAAATTGAATATATCATTTGACATTATGCAATGTTCCATCCAAATTCATTATTTGGCAATGGGCATTAATATTATGCAAGGTACATCAAAATTAAATTCATCATTTGACAATTGAAACTACACAATGCACATCAAAAATTAAGTTCATCATTTGACAATGACATTTGAAGTCTAAAAGAGCCATAGAAAACTGAACTAAAAATAAACATAGAAAGCAGTGAAATACAATTATTTTTTTTTTAAATTTTTATTAGCAAAAAAATTCGGGGGATGCGTCCCTCTTGAATCCCCCTGCATCCCCTCGTCCCCCCCACAAGAGAGACGCATTTCATCACCGGAAAAACACCCCCCTAGAGTTTCCTCAAGTTTTCCAAAAAAGGGGACGTGGGGAAAGTTTCCCCAAGAGTTTCCCCATCTTGGGAGCATGGGGGAGCGGGGAAGCGCGTTCCCCACCCTAGGGGACGCGTCCCCGTGGAACACTGGTTTTTATTATTCATACCCCATAAAACTTATTTAGAAAACACTTATTACAATTCAATTACAGTTTTTATTGCAATATTTGATCTCGGAAAATAAAAAAAAATAAAAAAATGACTACCTAAACCTAACCAAATTACACGAAATTTTTTGTATGATCTAGTATAGTAATATATATCGACTCTAGACACTAGGACTCACCCAAGGCCTCACCATCAAGCCGTACTCCGGCTTTGGGGTAAATTTGGAGGAAATAAGTCGATTAATTATTAAGTCTTGGTATAGAGATGATAATTAACCGAGTGGAAAAAACATCCCAGAGTAATACTCACTTGTTGACAAGGTCCCAAGCTACCTAGGCCTGTTACAAACTCAATACCGACTCAAAACTATTTATTACTAGCATCACTTATTACAATTCCCCATAGGACTTGGAATCTGGGTACAAGAGAAAATGATGAGTAGTGGAAGTAAAGTTTAAAAACTCTGGTGATCTGATAATATCTGATGGTACAAGTGTCCTTTGGTTCATCCTTGGGCATGGAGTATTCATATAATCATCAGGTGCCACTCCAGTGGTCAACACTACCGATTGAATAATCAGGAGTGTTAATGCTTTGTGAGTGAAGCATTGCTTGGGAGGACATTTGGCTGGCACTATGTGTTGATGTCTAGATCCCGAAGTAGGAAGGGTGGCGTTGGTCATGGAACTCTGACACGCACCTGGATTCTTGGGTTGATGGTTAGTAAGTAAGCCTGATGGTATCTAGAGAGGCTGAAAACTTTAGTCCATCTTAGTCCCACCTTGGATAGATTTCCCTGGTCAGGAATCTTGTCCATGGCAATGTGGTGCCTAAACTGTTGGAAGACCTTGCATAGATTACCTTGGTCAGGAATCGAGTCCATGGCATTGCGGTGCCTAAATTGTTCGTAGTCCATATAGTTTGAGATCTTCCTTGTACTTGTTATGAATACCTCCCTAGTTAAGAGGGAGTGTTGAAGAATTTAACTAGGTTCGGTCTTCATAAATGTATTTGAGTCATTATGTAATGTACTTATCAAAATGATGAAAATAATTTATTATTATTATTATGCCTTATTAAAGCATGGGTTTCATGCTTGGGTCATCATGTTTTAGGTCAAAGTCCCCATTGAGGACTTCTAGGATTTATTTCAAGTCAATAGAGTCATTGTACATTTAAAGAGACCCTTATTGGGCTGTTGAATCATGTAAAAAGGTTTATTTTTGAGTAAAAAATGAACTATGTCACCTCCACACCAAGTCGGCCTCGAGAAGATAAAATTGGCTTCAAGTGGCAATTCGACCTCACCTAAAGGCTATATATTGAGGAGATGGAATTCATTTGGAGCAATCACACTCACACACAAGTTCGATATCAAGAAGTAGTTGGGGAAAAGTGCGAAATTGGAGGAGGTGAAAAGTAATGCGAGTTTGGTCAAGGGTCAAGAGAAGGGAAAAATTGAAGTTTTAGGTTATATCTCTCTCTCTCATGTGCACTACTTTAGAAGATCAAAGACTTTTTATCTATATCAAAGTTGCTGCTGCCAGTTGTTGCTAGTTGTTGCCAAGACAAGTTTGCTGCTGATAGGTCTAAGTTACTACTGCTAGTTGTTATTGCCTCAAGTAGAAGTACTAAATCAAGATCGAAGTTACTAGGTCAAGATCGAACCACTGAGTTAAGATCGAAGTTTCTAGAAAAGTGTTGCTGCTAGGTCGAAGATAGTATTATCTGCAAAAGAAGAAAATGTATAAGTTGGTGTGGAGGAAGTCTGTGTCAAAGTCTAGAGTCTTGGATTATCTCAGGAAAACTATTGAAGGAAGAATTGCTGACTAGGTTTTGCCCTAGAGTGGGATTTTACCTTGGCTGTTCGCCTATATCTGGTGTCCTTGATCCATGTGCTATTATTTTGGTAATTGCTTGATGAACTAAGAAGAAGAAGATCATAAGAAAGTGAAAAAGATAAAAATATCACAAGTAATTATCAAGTATAAGAAAATATTTCTGCCTTTTTGATTTTCTAACAATAAGAGGCTGCATTAGATGCCATATTTAGGCGCATAAGAAGCCTCCATTAAGCCGCAGGAAGATGCAATAGGAGATTGAAAATTCACCACAGAGAAAGCCCAAGTTTCATCCCAAATGATGGAGGTGAGGTGCCAATTTATAGTTGTTTCCATATGCAAAGGGTCATGACCTTTTGATGCATGTGAGAACTGAACTTGGAGCAAATCCCAAGGAAGGATAAGTGAAGTTCGATGTGGAGAAGATAGAGACACCAACGCAAAATCGAATTCCATATGTGCACCTTAAGGGAAATCGAATTCCATATATGGCCAAGTAAACTCATCCATGAGTCAATCAAAGTACCGTGCTACCTCCAGTCAACCAATGAAAACTCGAACTAAGTGATGCCCCGTTTCCAGTTCATCCCAAGGTAACTCTACGTAGGTCCCCAGAAATTGCGTCATTCCTCTAGTGAAACTCGTAGTCTGGCCAAAGGAAAGTCGTAAATACGCCAAGTGAAGTTCTATGTGTTGAAGCACTCTAGATAACTTTTGAGAAGACGCCCCATATAATCTTTAGTCCAAATATTCCAGAGAATATTCCTTCAGTGCATGAGTTCCTCTAATTAATTCAATTTTCCACATGTGCAAAAATTCCTTTATCTCTAGAAAATTCGATTTTATGAAATAATAGTGTATTAATGATGCAATGTGCTTAGTCATTCTCCACATGTTCATTATATATATATATATATATATATATATATATTAAAAATTAGATATTTTTTACACAAATTTGTACAAATTCATTCATTCAAACATAGATTTAAGATCTTAGATACTCATATGACATACATGATACATTGTTACATTGATACATCATACAATTGTCAATCATACATATTACAAATTTACTCAGAAAGACAAGATAGTAAGATACTGTAGTTTTCTCATCAAGTCATCAAAATCAAAATGTGTTACATAAGTACTAGCCTCTAGGCTCTAGGTAGTACACTGCCAATGGAAAATAGAAATAGAAAATACAAAAAAACTACAGTTTACACATCTACAAGACTACAAGCCTCAATGACTCATCAATCCTCATCATCATAATCAACATCACTGTCCTCATCTTGATCATCATGCTCACCACTGCTCTCCTCTGCTGCAACCTCCTCCTCTGTCATCTCTGCATCTGCTGGTGTGGAGGATGACGCCTCTACTGTATCACCATCATCAAATGTGACAGGCTCTAGCACTAGCGCATTGAGATCCAAGTTGACTAATGCCAACTCAACATTGTTGTCCAGACCCATATCATCAGGAAAGACATCCCACATCTTTGTCTTTTCCTTCAATCAATCCTCCCTCTACCTGTAGATGAGACGAAGGTAGGTGTGCACATACACCATTGTCTCTGCCCTGGACTGCTCAAGCGTACTCTTCTTCACACTATACAAAATCCCATATGTGCTCCAATTCTTCTCGCAAGAAGAGAATGAAGTCACCTGAGAGAGGAGCCTCATGGCTAAATGTTGTAGAGGAGGGCTTGTTGCCCCATGAGTTGCCCACCAAGAATAGGGCTTCTTAGCCCCCCTGTCTCGAATCACATCACAGCCTGCAAATCGACCAGTGCTAGTGGAAAACTCTACAAAGGCATCCTCCACCTCATCAAGGGATGCCCTCTCCTAAAAAATCCTCCTGAATGCATCTTTCCTCCCCTGTGAGATTTCACTATCCATGTGAGGAGGGAATCTGCGAGAAGGTCCACCATTCATCCACTCATGGCTATAGTATTTTGGGTTCAAGGAGTGAGTCAAACCATGTAAGGTTTGCAATTCTTGTCCCATCTGCTGACAAGAATATCTTGTATGCTGGTGAAGAAGGCCTCCGGTGATGTCTCATACTCTGGGCACTGACTCTGTAAAACAATGGTCCTCATTGACTCAATCATGGAATCCCCATCCCTCATAAACCTCTCCTAGGATGGGTTGGTGTGTTTCTGCAAATCGAAGCAAGGAAATGATAGGCTTCATGATCTGAATAACTAGATCTACCTTCTCCCACCAGATATCATCCAACACTGTGTCCTTCACTTTCTTTGAGGCTGCTTGATCCGGCTTTCTCCAAAAAGACCAAAACTTTGAAATAACCATGGCCCCAAGAGCGGTCTTGATCTCCCTCAACCTCTTCAACATGATGAATGAAGAGGCAACTGTGTATGCGCAATCTTCAACAATGATAGATTGGTGTACTCCTTGTAGATAAGAAGGGCATTTGTATGGTTTTGTACAAAGTTTGGGATATGTCGTGCATCCTCAATAATGGCTCCAATCCAAAGCACATTAGAGGCAATAGATTTTAGCGCTAAGTTCAATGAATGGACAATGCAAGGTGTCCTAAATATTTGTGGATATTTTGCTTCTACAATCATGCCTACAACCTTGCAAACAGGTGCATTATCTGTAATGATTTTCACACAAGAATCGACACCTACATCTTTAATAATTTTAATAAATAACTCACCCATATATAGTGCATCCTTGTACTGTCTAAGTGCATCCATTGATTTCAAGAAAATTGGACCATTCAAGGATGACACCATGAAGTTGATGAGTGGGTGGCGTGCTGGATCTGTCCATCCATCAGAAACAATGCTAACCCTAGATGTTGGCCATGCTGATTGAATAGGCTCAAGCATTTTGTCCATCTCTTTCTTTGCCTTTGTCAACAATGTGATTCTGAGCTTTTCTGACCTAGGAGACACATACCTTGATGGAGCCCCATGACTAAGAGCTCGACACATCTCAATTAATAGAGGTGACCGTGCGACATTAAAGGATATAAAGTTCTAATAGAAAAAAATGCAATGGTGAGATCAAGCTCTTCCCTCTTCTCTTTTTGAAAAATCTTGTCCATTGGACCTATTGTCGCACAGATTGTCTAGGCACCACGACAACGGCTCAAATCGGGGGCTGTCACCCTGATTCCCAATCTCTCTATCTACGCTGTCTCCTTGCAAGCTAAGGGAGGTAGACCCTAATAGAAATGAAGAAACAGAGTTGGTTGAGAATCAACCAACTCAGGGGACACAGCTGAAAGACCAAGTACTTGATGAGATTAACGAGATTTCACAGATCCAATTATATTTAAAACAAGTGCCTTATGGAGTTAAAAGATCCCGTTATGCAATTAAAGCCAAGTAATTGATGTATGACTGCTGCTAATAAAAACACAAATGACCACAATGATATTCAATAGAAAGCACCACAACCATTCGTTAAAATACTTAAGCCCACATCAAAGCAATCATGAAACAATCATTAAAAAATAAATGCCATATGCTTGCAATGTTTCCGAATTTATGATGTTTCAACTAGTTCCAATCCAGAAATTGAAAATGCTCCTATAGTTAAACTTTAGATAGAAATTTAAAAATTTATTTGACTATGAAGATTTTTTAGATATTTTTTTATGTTTTTGTATTTTCTATTTTTTTAAAACCAAATATATCTTCTACAAATGAAACTATGATTAAAATCTAAATTTAAATCTAAAACAAAAAAGAAATCTAAAAAAAATAAAACTAAACTAATACCAAAGTAACTAAAAAAAACTAAAATCTAAAATTATTTTCTTTTTTAAATTTTTTATCTCTAAAAAATAAAAAAAATAAAAAAGCTTAAAACTAAATCTAAAACAAACTAAATTTAAAATCTAAACTAAAAATATACTAAAGTCAAAACAATAAAAATAAAATCTAAAACTAACTAACAAAAAAAAATTAAAATGCAAAACTTCTAAACTAAAATCTAAAAACCAAAATCTAAGACTTAAAACTAAAATCGAATTAAAAAAATATACGCCTAAACTAAACCAACGCTATCCCAAAATAACGCAATCAAAACTAATACTAAACAAAAAAAATGAAACTGCATATACATGTTTAACCTTTTTTAATGCGTGCGTTTGCTTGTGTTTTGTTTGCAGGTGAGCTGGACGGGGACTGAGCTGACGGCGTGAGGCAGAAGTTGTAGCGTGAGGAAGGCAACAATGGAGAATGGATGAGAAGGGCACGTGAGATGGCAGAGAGGAGTCGACGGAAATGGAGTAGGTCAAGGCAACGTGACGACATGAGGAAAAACGAGGATGAGGGATGCAGGTCGATGGCAAGGAAAACATAAAGAAAATGGCGAATAGCGAAATTCAGAGGAATGATGAAGGCAGATTCGAAGAAAAGGGATGGATTTGCAGATCGATGGGTCTCAAGGGGAGATAGACGGCGGATATATAGCGTGAGGAAAACCTAGTACATTCAAAATTCGCCCAGCAAACTTAAATTTCTTCCCGTCAAAACTCAGATTTTTGATGCTCTTTAAATTGAATATTATGCAGATCTGCCAACAGTAGAGATTTTGAGGCTAGATCTTACCCTCGGGGGGTAGATCTGGCTCAGATCTTTAAAATTTTTTTCTGAGAAAGCCCTGTAACCTGCAAAACCAGAACATATCCCAAAACTGTATGCACAAAAAAAAAAATGTTAAACCCTTACAGCCTAGAGCAAATATACAAATTTACAAGCTAATTTACAAATCATAAACCCTCTTGGCCAGATTTAAAACAGTTCAGCACAATTTTTTAGAAATTCAAATTTTTAAAGAGAGGCACAAGTCCTAGAAGACTCTGCAAAACCACAATTTCGTAAGATAGTTTTGAGAATTTAGAAACAATGGGCTTTTTCAGATTTACAAAATATGAGAGTCGACTGGTCCAACTGAAGACTTCCCCAGATGTTCAAATCTTTTAAAAAAAAATTCCCTGCACACTTAGATCTGAAATTTAAATTGATAGAGATTTAAGAAAATAAACATGAGACCTTTAAGAAAAATAGATAACTAGTTTTTCCGTTAAATAAAAAATGTCATTTTATGAACCCAAAAAACTGCACAAGATATCTGTATGCAGATTAATCCATTAAGGCCATCAACCATAAAAATGCAAAATAAAGTAGCAGAGTTTAGAGATAAATCACCACATAGATCTGGAAAAGGAACACCAAAGTTTGTAACCCCAAAGTATTTATGCTTTATTCATCAAAAGGAATCACAAGAGCTTCCAAGAACAAGTGCACGATCCAAGGATCGGATGACTGAAAGACTGACAAAGACTTCTAATTTATAAGATAAAATCTCCAACGGCTAGTTTGGTTGATCCATGTCAAAATAATCTCGACCGTTGAAAATATTTGATCATCTTTTAATCTGGACCGTCGAAATTATAAAGTTGAGGAAAAAACGAATTTATCATTTAAATCCATTTTAATTAACTCAAAAATATTATTTTTGAGTTAATTACCTCAAAATTTTGACTTTGACTTAACCACCTAGGCCCAAGGGTCCAAAATTTATTAAATATTTCAATATTCCCTTGGCCTGGGGCCTTTAAAAATTCATTTTTTAAGGTCCAACGAATTTTGCCTTTGAAGAATTTTAACTCACCTAGGACCTAAAATTAATTAAATTTTTGACTTAGGATTTTTAATTAATTTGGCCAGAAAATTTAATTAATTGACTGATAGGAGATTTAATTATTTTTTCCAACCCTCTTTACATAAGATTAATACATTTAGACATATGAAGGGGGAATACGCATTTGTATAGACCCTCAATAACGTACCCAATTCTGCGACTCAAAAACATGATCTAGTAGATCAAGTAGCTTGTAATAAAATAATCTAACCAACTAGCTAGGATTATTCCCAAACTACTTTTACAAAGACTCGATAGAAAACACTAGGACTCACTTAGCATGCTGATGACAAAATCCACCCTAGCTTTGGAGTGAAGCTGGAGGGGAAAACTCTGCCGATCACTTGTGTCGAAAAACACAAGTAAATCAATGAGACAAAAAACCTCCTAGGATAGAAATCGTCACCAACATACTAGGCTTACCTAGGTTGTTACATACATGACGGTCTTACTTAGATCATTTACATCATAAACATGCAGAATGGGTTTACATCATTCATAAAATTGTCGACTGATGATGGAATCTGAATGGCACGACCACGTCGAACATGATGAATCCCATTTGAAAAAATGAGGGTGTACTGCTATGGGGTCGTTGACAAAGTGTGGTCAACATCTGGCTTTGCTTGGGGACACGTTGCTTCATCAGAGGAATGTGAGAATCTAGAATTTGTATCCAAGCAACACACAAGATTACATAAGTAGCGTCCATCCAAATATCATCATATAACATTAAGCACATGAAAAATAGAAGCTCTTCTATCATTTATTATTCTACTTAACATGAAAAGAAAATCTACTCTAACTGCAAAATGAAATGCTGAAATAACAAGGTGTAAGGTTAGAGATACAATACAAAGGATGCCCTGTGGCATCAGATGTGCTCAATATAGTGCATGTTGAGCATTTGCCTGCTTTCAGGCAAGTCTGTAGGCTGCTTTTCAGATGTGCAATGCTCGATTTTGCATAATGTAGGACTGTCTTATCCGGATGTCAAGCTGCTCTTGTCCATCAGACAAATCAAACTGCTTACTTCTTCTTTTCTACTTCTTTCTCTTCGTCTGAGGGGGCTGTGATGTCAGCAATGAGACCACTGTAGATTTCTTGTCCTTATCTTGAAAATGCTTGTACAAAACATCTGATGAACCTGGAATGTGACCAATCTTATTCTGAATATACTCTGTTAAAGGTGACACATAAGCGTGGTCTTTCTCAACGTCCTTTATAGCCATAGTTAACTCTTTCTTAATGGGAAAAGTGACCTCCGTGTGATGAGATGGAAATTGCTTCAGCAAACTGGGAGGCCTATGATCTGACTTGGGTTGGAAATTCTGCATGTGTGATCTTTCCATTTTTTCGAACTTATTTTGGATATTAGTAGAATGCTTAACATTATCAACAGTAATTTCCTTCGTATGACTCTCTTCAATAGTCAACAAATTGTGTTAAAGAGACATCTGATTAGAATGATTAACTTTCATCATCTTTAACCTGTTTTCCATGACATTTATTTCCTGTGCATAACTCTCTTCAATTGTCAACAATTTGTGTTCCATGTTTTTTGTTGATTCATCATTATCTGCTTTCATGGCCATGAAGAAATTTTGCATACAATTCATTTCTTTCTCATGATTTGTTTCCATGGTCATCATTTCCTTGATATGTTTTTCTTCTAAGGCCAATAACTTGCTCTGTATAGAACCAATTTCCCTGGCATGATTTGCTATTATTTTTTCTTGATTAAGTTCCATATTCTTAATGATTTGGGCCTGGTTGGTCTCCATATTCTTGATTACCTAAGCTTGATTTAGCTGTATATCCTTAACCATCTGAATCAATTCATTAACAAGATGCTTATCGTTGTCAACACTGATTTGACAACTTGTTTCTGTTTCACCACTATCATGGATTTGTGCTGTCGTGGTACAAGTGGATTCATCCTGAGAATTGTCTGGAAATCTCCTGCTGATAGTTGAATTCTCTACAAGATCACTTTCATTATTTTGCACAATACTGGGAGCACAAGGCGAATCATCTTGCTCCATATATTTATCTATAAAAGCATTGACGATACTTCGCCAAGAAGTAATAAAACCCCCAGGCCAATTATTCAACCCTTTCAGAACATCACCATCTAAGGAACAACAAAAGAGACGTATCTTGATATCTTCTCGATTATATTGTGAAGGAAGACAATATCTGTTTATTATATGAGTAATCGTTAAGAGATGCTTTCGAGCAGCGGCTGAATTACCACCTGAGAACACAGACATTTTTCGAATGGCTTCCATTGGCATGTCATAAAAAGGATCATCCATGATGACTTACTTGAATGAAAAAACCAAATGGATGTTAGAGAAAGAGATCCTTGTTCAAGAAAAAATCAAGAGATCCACAAGAAGCGAGCTTCTTAGTAGAAATTTTCGTAAGAAATGAAAGAATTGCAGTCGCCACTTAAACATGAAACTAATTCTAAAATAGAAGAATAATCGAGAGTAGCAGATGGATATCAAGGTGGGATTCTTGTCTGGGAGTAAATAGATGAATAAGCGGAGTCGCCACCCAAACAAGAAGCCAACCGAAATGTCCAGGTGCTAGAGATACGATGATGAAATGATTAGTGATATGATGAAAAGATGAAGAGATGAAGAGATGAAATGACGCCATAAAATGCTATGCCTTGCGACAGGCTAATGAATGGCGAGGAAAGAGTAGAAGATTAGAAAATGTCGTTTAAGAACAAGGACAGAAAAACTCTATCCCCGGCAACGGCGCCAAAAAAATATTGTCGCACAGATTGTCTAGGCACCGCGACAATGGCTCAGATCGGGGGCTGTCACCTTGATCCCCAATCTCTCTATTTAAGTTGTCTCCTTGCAAGCTAAGAGAGGTAGACCCTAATAGAAATGAAGAAACAGAATTGGTTAAGAATCAACCAACTCAAAAGACACAACTGAAAGACCAAGTACTTGATGAGATTAACGAGATTTCATGGATCCAATTATATTTAAAACCAGTGCCTTATGGAGTTAAAAGATCCCGTTATGCAATTAAAGCCAAGTAATTGATGTATAACTGCTGCTAATGAAAACACAAATGACCACAATGATATTCAATAGAAAGCACCACAACCATTCGTTAAAATACTTAAGCCCACAACAAAGCAATCATGAAATGATCATTAAAAAATAAATGCCTGATGCTTGCACTGTTTCCGAATTTATGATGTTTCAATTAGTTCCAATCCAGAAATTGAAAATGCTCCTATAGTCAAACATTAGATAGAAATTTAAAAATTTATTTGACTATGAAGATTTTTTAGAAATTTTTTTATGTTTTTGTATTTTCTATTTTTTTTTAATTTTTTTTTTTTTAAAACCAAATATATCTTATACAAATGAAACTAAGATTAAAATCTAAATTTAAATCTAAAACAAAAAAGAAATCTAAAAAAAATAAAACTAAACTACCAAAGTAACTAAAAAAAACTAAAATCTAAAATTATTTTCTTTTTTAAATTTTTTATCTCTAAAAAATAAAAAAAATAAAAAAAGCTTAAAACTAAATCTAAAACAAACTAAATTTAAAATCTAAACTAAAAATATACGAAAGTCAAAACAATAAAAATAAAATCTAAAACTAACTAACAAAAAAAAATTAAAACGCAAAACTTCTAAACTAAAATCTAAAAATCAAAATCTAAGACTTAAAACTAAAATCGAATTAAAAAAATATACGCCTAAACTAAACCAATGCTATCCCAAACTAACGCAATCAAAACTAATACTAAATAAAAAAAATGAAACTGCATATACATGTTTAACCTTTTTTAATGCGTGCGTTTGCTTGTGTTTTGTTTGCAGGTGAGCTGGACGGGGACTGAGCCGATGGCGTGAGGAAAGCAGCAATGGAGAACGGATGAGAAGGGCACGTGAGACGGCAGAGAGGAGTCGACGGAAATGAAGTAGGTCATGGCAACATGACGGCGTGAGGAAAAACGAGGATGAGGGATGCAGGTCGATGGCAAGGAAAACATGAAGAAAAAGGCGGACAACAAAATTCAGAGGAATGATGAAGGCAGATTCGAAGACAAGGGATGGATTTGCAGATCGATGGGTCTCAAGGGGAGATAGACGATGGATATATAGCATGAGGAAAACCCGGTACATTCGAAATTCGCCCAGCAAACTTAAATTTCTTCCCGTCAAAACTCAGATTTTTGATGCTCTTTAAATCGAATATTATGCAGATCTGCCAACAGTAGAGATTCCGAGGCTAGATCTTTACCCTCAGGGGGTAGATCTAGCTCAGATCTTTAAAAAATAAATTCTGAGAAAGCCCTGCAACCTGCAAAACCAGAACAGATCCCAAAACTGTATGCACAAAAAAAAAAAAATGTTAAACCCTTACAGCCTAGAGCAAATATACAAATTTACAAGCTAATTTACAAATCATAAACCCTCTTTGCCAGATTTAAAATAGCTCAGCACAATTTTTTAGAAATTCAAATTTTTAAAGAGAGGCACAAGTCCTAGAAGACTCTGCAAAACCACAATTTTGTAAGATAGCTTTGAGAATTTAGAAACAATGGGCTTTTTCAGATTTACGAAATCTGAGAGTTGGCTGGTCCAACTGAAGACTTCCCCAGACGCTCAAATCTTTTAAAATAAAATTCCCTGCACACTTAGATCTAAAATTTAGATTGATAGAGATTTAAGAAAATAAACATGAGACCTTTAAGAAAAATAGATAACTAGTTTTTCCATTAAATAAAAAATGTCATTTTATGAACCCATAAAATTGCACAAGATACCTGTATGCAAATTAATCCATTAAGGCCATCAACCATAAAAATGCAAAATAAAGTAGCAGAGTTTAGAGATAAATCACCACATAGATCTGGAAAAGGAACACCAAAGTTTATAACCCCAAAGTCTTTATGCTTTATTTATCAAAAGGAATCACAAGAGCTTCCAAGAACAAGTGCACGATCCAAAGATCGGATGACCGAAAGACTGACAAAGACTTCTAATTTATAAGATAAAATCTCCAATGATTAGTTCAATTGATCCATGTCAAAATAATCTCGACCGTAAAAAAAATTTGATCATCTTTTAATCTGGACCATCGAAATTTTAAAGTTGAGGAAAAAACGAATTTATCATTTAAATCCTTTTTAATTAACTCAAAAATACTATTTTTGAGTTAATTACCTCAAAATTTTGACTTTGACTTAACCACCTAGGCCCAAGGGTCCAATTTTTTTTGAATATTTCAATATTCTCTTGGCCTAGGGCCTTTAAAAATTCATTTTTTAAGGACCAACGAATTTTGCTTTTGAAAAATTTTAACTCACCTAGGACCTAAAATTAATTAATTTCTGGCTTAGGATTTTTAATTAATTTGGCCAAAAAATTTAATTAATTGACTGAGAGGGGATTTAATTATTTTTTCCAACTCTCTTTACATAAGATTAATACATTTAGACACATGAAGAGGGACTACCCATTCGTATAGACCCTCAATAAGATACCCAATTCTGCGACTCAAAAACATGATCTAGTAGACCAAATAGCTTGTAATAAAATAATCTAGTCAACTAGCTAGGATTATTTCCAAACTACTTTTACAAAGACTCGATAGAAAACACTAGGATTCACTTAGCATGTTGATGACAAAATCCACCCTAGCTTTGGGGTGAGGCTAGAGGGGAAAACTCTGCCGATCACTTGTGTCGAAAAACACAAGTAAATCAGTGAGACAAAAAACCTCCTAGGATAGAAATCGTCACCAACATACTAGGCTTACCTAGGTTGTTACATACATGACGGTCTTAATTAGATCATTTACATCATAAACATGCAGAATGGGTTTACATCATTCATAAAATTGTCGACTGATGATGGAATCTGAACGACGCGACCACGTCGAACATGATGAATCCCATTTCAAAAAATGGGGGTGTACTACTATGGGGTTGTTGACAAAGTGTGGTCAACAGGACCAACTGTAGTTGCCTTTCTCTTTGCTGATTGTACCCTACTAAAAATCTCAAGAGTCAAAAGGGAACTTGTTGCTGCTTTTCCTTAAGAATGGAAGGGGGTCATCATTCTTGTTTTGTTTTGATTTTGATGCCACAGTTGCCACACCAACAAATTGCTCTTTCTCCAATTCCTTCCTTTCTGGTGATTTAACTACTGTACAAGCTGCAATGCCACAACCTGGCAAAGCCAACAAATGGGCTTTGACACAGAAATATGTGCTAGTGAAATGGGAGTTGCAAAAATTTCATTTCCATGAAATATTGCCTCCTCCCTTTGCCTTGCTGCCTGACCCTGCCGCTCTTGTCACATATTTCCACAATGGGTATTTGGGGTCATGAGTTTGTTTTCCCTGAACATTTGAAGATGTTGTTGCAGCCCCACTTCCAATAGATGGAATACTTGTAGACCCTGATGAAATAGGGATAGGAGGGGCATCTCCAATGGAGACATTCTTCCCCTTTCTTTGCCCCTGCCTTGCTGCCCTTGATTGAGCCATGAATACTGTAAAAAATAAAAAAATGACTAAATATATAAAACATATGCACATGCAAACACTAACAACAAACTAAATGCGAAAACATAGAGAGACAGTGCACTTATCGGATGCTCGAATCTCTTTGAAAACACTCCCTTTCTCCTTGCTAACCCTTGCTCCTTTCTTACTTCACAAACAAACAACTGTGAGAAAGAATGAGAGAAACCCCACTTTTATAACTTAACCAATGTACTTTTTCCCTGTTTGAATTCGGCTATACGGGATTCAATCGTGTCCGTACAGGACATGATCGGGATTCGACGTGTCCTGTACGGACACGATCGAATCTGGCGAAAAGGGACACGATACGACAGATTCAGGACTCGTGGGCCCTACCCTATGAATTCTGTTTCTTAGATAAAATGTATTTTGTACTTGCTTCATGGGTTTCATGAGCAAGATTTTATCGTAGGTTAATAGACTTCTTCTTGATGTCTATCTAGGATTTTGTCTTCTAAGTATAAATGTAATTAAGTGTCACATATATATGAAGGATCTAGTCATCAATTTATGCTCCAGACCTTGTCATGAACCTTGTCACTTGTCCAAGAAACTGTGGAAGGACGTCTACAATCAGACCTCTCTCAAACGTTGGAAAAGAAGCTATAATAATATGTTAAAGTCGGCTACCCTACAATTGATAGGTTGTCCTTCAATTCTACTGACAGGTTAACCTAAAGATAGAGTAATAGTTCCTATATATACATCTGTTTTGCGGCCATTTGGAGGACATAATTGCGGATCTCTTTGATGAAAGAGGTGTGTATTTGAGACAGGATCAAATGCAAATGTAAGACCAAATCAAGCGTGGATTTGAGATAGGATCAAATGCGGATGTAAGACAGGATCAAGTGTGGATTTAGTTCTGAAGTAGTGTGGATAATTCTAAGGACAATTGCAGAGATATATGTGTGGACTAAAGTTAAGAACAATTCAGATAGTCTAAAGGTATAACATTGCGGATTGCACTGAACTGTACAACAGATTTTGGTAAGAAACAATATTGCGGATTTTCGTATAAGTACAGGGTCAAGAAGCTATTATATATGATGTCTATATAAGAAGAAAATGGGTGCGGAGTTCAGGTCAATCACAGATCAGTTGGAACAAGACTCTACACGAACAGTCCTGGAGGAAATGACAACGTGACATAGAAGTAAAGGTAACAATAGCATTCAAAGTGCGGATTTGTTTAAAGAAGGTCTTGAAGTAAGTACACTCCCACAGTGCATGAAAAGAGATCAATTTGAAAGGTGTGAAAAGAGACCGAGTTCTCTAGGTCAAGTGCAAAGTAGTGCAGATTGTTATAGAAGAGAAAAGTCGAGTTTTGGATCATCTAAGGAACAATGACAAGGTCTTGGAGGCATGTCTAGGTCAAGGGTTTGAGTCCTGGTCATGTTACTTGTCATTTGAAAATCTATAAGAAGAATTTCTCATGGGTTTTCCTCTCCAAGAGGGAGAGGTTTTGCCCTGGCTCTAGGAGCCTAATTTTGTGTCTCGTGCATTTTGATAATTGACTTGATGAAAGACTAACTAAGCTAAAGAAAGAAAGACATAAGTAACTCAAGCAAGGTCACAAGTAATTATCAAGAAGAGAATTTGTATTAAACACCAGCCCTCTAAATTCTCAACATGGAATCAGAGCTAAGGTGCTGAACTCAAGGGCTGCTTGACAAAGGAGACACTCCAGGAAGTGAAGATCAAAGTTTGGGTTGAAAAATCAAATCAGTTTGAAAAGGAAGACTCTCTAGCTACTTCAAGAAAGATCTCCTATCTCGTTTAAAGGATCAACTCAATCAAAAAAGTAATCTTTGCCATCAAAGATTCACATTCAAGACTTTGTTAAAAGAAGGACCACAACTTCTAAAGATATTATTCATCAAGGATTCAAGAACACCTACATTGAAGATTTTGATCTTAAAGGAAACTCTTGACTTCATCTTCGAACATCATCAAGGAAGCTGCAAGCCACTCTACTCAAGTAAGTATTTATGACCTTACTTAAATCTATCAAAATGACTTATTGTAAAGAGAGCAACAAGCTAGTTGGGTCATCAAACTTTAGCGCATGGAAGAAGAGGACATATTTGAATTTAATTGAAGACGAAGTTATGGACTACATTAATGGATCGACAATTCAACCATCAAAAGAAGATGCTCCAACTTATACCAAATACATGAAGGGAGAAATCCATGCTCAAAAGGATTCTCATAGAATCCATCAAGGACTCACTCATTCCTTATGTGTAAAAACTAAAGTCTGTTAAAGAAATATATGAGAAACTGGTGGAGCTATTCTCTGTGAGTACTGCAGGAGAAGCAATCTCTCTGAGACAAGAACTATATAAAATGAAATTGTCAAGGGAAGAAGGAATCACTCCATACTTTATGAGGATTTTTGAAATAAGAGATCAACTGCAGGAACTGGGAGAAGTAATGTCTGACACTGAGATGACTACAGTGGTGTTGAATGCTCTACCAGAGGAATGGGAAAACTTCACTTCAAGTTTATACGGAAAGAAAGAAGTCACTCCATTCCATAATTTATGGTCTCTATGCAAAATAGAGGAAACAAGACTAAAAGCCAAAGCTGATACAGGACCAAGTGAAGGGAATCAAGCCTTTGCAGCCACCTACAGGAAGAAAGTAAGATTTAGAAAATTTGGTCCTCAAAATAAAAGAAGAAACATGAACAACGTGCGATACTTTGGATGTAATGAACTTGGGCATTATAAAAGAGATTGTCCTAAATCTGACAAGGACAAGAGTAAAAGGGAAGAAGCCCATATCTCAGATATGAGGGAAGGACCTGATGTAAAGAAATCTAAGAAAGAAGAAGCAAAGGATCTATGCTATTATTGAGATCATCTTATCCTTTAAGTGATTTATGTTGGTTGTAAAATAATATGATAGGAAGAAATGTATATTATAGCATCATGATGAAAGCATGGTAGGAGCTCTTGGTGAAACAGCTCCTAGAAAAACCCCTCTGATAACAATACTGATGGAAGGCAGTCATCAAGATCAAGGGTCATCATGAAAACAAAATTCAAGGATGTGATGACATATTGATGGAGCAGACCAAGGGAATGAAAGTCTTCATTCTAGAGAAATTGCTACAGGATGACTCAAGGGAAAATGGTATGAGGTATGTATATATATTTATATGCTGACACTGGATGCTGTGAAGTCATGTCATGTGGCTGCAGGTAATAGACTTCCATATTTAGAAGTATGATCCATGAAGAAGGATCTCTCGATGCACTGACAGATGAAATCAACATAGTATGTCCTCATGGAATTTGAGGTGGCTGTATATGAACGAGGAACTGGAAAATGTGTAAGTTCCTGGGAATGAAGAATGTGCAGGAAGGAACAGATCATGAAATGCAACCATGTCAAGAGGCTGTTATCATTCGGAAGCCAAGAAGATGTGACTAGGAGATCTCCTAGGAAGATATGTAGACTCTGACAGAAGTCTGGTAAAAAAGAAGACCCTTGACAAAACATATCATTAGGAGATGTGTCAATCTGAATAAAGGATATCAATGCCTCCAATAAGATGTCATGATGAAAGATCATCACTGAGGTAAATTTTGTTTTAAAAGTTCATATGTATATGTTTATTTGGATGAATTTGTGCAGGGCTGCTAATCATGAGAAAGGATGTATGATCCTTGGAGATGATTCAAAGGAAAGCAGCATGGCATAATAGTGAACCAGATGAGAAAGATAGATGAATCACTTTCTAGTAGATGACATGACTCATGAATGAAAGTGATGGATGATTTGTGCCCTATGGAGCTAAAGTTGAAGATTCCTCAAATCCATGACATCGAAGGGAGGAATTCTTCATGAGCAGTTGGGTTTCTCACCATTGCTGCTACACGTCCCTGATTGAGGTAGCCTGGTTATCAATTTCTTACTTGGAAGAAACTAGGTAATTCCTAAGAATGAGCTTAGGTACATTCCTTATACAGGAATGAGTACATTCCCTTGTGGAATGGGTCCTCCCTGGCTAAGAGGGAGAGATAGACACATCATTCTGGTCTTTGCTTGGGAAGACGGAATGGAGGGTTGGGTAATCATCTGGCATTCGATACTCTTTGAGAATGTGTTAGGGCATTCAAGGTAAGAGTAGTCGGGTACCAATATTGTTTGAGGGCTAGCTACCCAAGAGAAGAATAGTCCAAGAAGGCCATACTTTGGGAACACCCAGGTGGAGTATGTACCTTGGAGAGACAATGAGTATGGTGTCTATAAGTCATGTGTCTCGCCAGCATTGTAGCCCATTGTCTCGTTGAGAGATGGGGCTGTTAGTCAAGGCCTTGCACTAGGACAATGCTGGTTGATATGATGATGCGATTACCAATCCGATTCTTCTTATGAGATTCTTCAGTTTGAAAGTGACCATGTACCTGTATGAATACCTCCCTAGTTAAGAGGGAGTGTTGAAAAGTGTAACTAGGTTGGTCTTCATATTGTCTATGTAATTATGTATTTATAGAAGACAAAGATAATAAAATGTATTTTCTACTTGCTTCATGGGTTTCATGAGAAAGATTTTATTGTAGGTTAATAGACTTCTTCTTGATGTATATCTAGGGTTTTGTCTTCTAAGTATAAATGTAATTAAGTGTCATATATATATGAAGGATCTAGTCATCAGTTTATGCTCCAGACCTTGTCATGAACCTTGTCACTCGTACAAGAAACTGTGGAAGAATGTATACAATCAGACCTCTCTCAAACGCTAGAGAAGAAGCTATAATAATATGTTGAAGTCGGCTACCCTACAGTTGATAAGTCGGCCTTCAAGCCTACTGACAGGTCGGCCTAATGACAGAGTAATAGTTCCTATATATACATATGTTCTGCTGCCATTTGGAGAACATAATTGCGGATCTCTCTGATGAAAGAGGTGTAGATTTGAGACAGGATCAAATGCGAATGTAAGACAGGATCAAGTGCGGATTTGAGATAGAATCAAATGCGGATGTAAGATAGGATCAAGGGCGGATTCAGTTCTAAAGTAGTGTGGATAATTCTAAGGACAATTGCAGAGATATATGTGTGGACTAAAGTTAAGAACAGTTCGGATAGTCTAAAGAGATAACATTGCAGATTGCACTGGACTGTATAGCATATTTCAGTAAGAAACGGTATTGCAGATTTTTGTATAAGTACAGGGTCAAGAAGCTATTATATATGATGTCTATATAAGAAGAAAAAGGGTACGAAATTCAGATCAATCATAGATCAGTTAGAACAAGACTCCACACGAACAGTCCTAGAGGAAATGACAGCATGACATAGGAGTAAAGGTAAGGGAAACATTCAAAGTGCGGATTTGTTTGAAGAAGGTCCTGAAGTAAGTACACTCCCACATTGCATGAAAAGAGATCAATTTGAAAGGTGTGAAAAGAGACCGAGTTCTCTACGTCAAGTGCAGCGCAGTGCAAATTGTTATAGAAGAGAAGAGTCGAGTTTTGGATCATCTAAGAAACAATGACAAGGTCTTGGAGGCATGTCTAGGTCAAGGGTTTGAGTCCTGGTCATGGTACTTGTCGTTTGAAAATATATAAGAAGAATTTCTCGTGGGTTTTCCTCTCCAAGAGGGAGAGGTTTTTCCCTGGCTCTAGGAGCCTAATTTTGTGTCTCGTGCATTTTGATAATTGACTTGATGAAAGAATAACTAAGCTAAAGAAAGAAAGACATAAGTAACTCAAGCAAGCTCACAAGTAATTATCAAGAAGAGAATTTGTATTAAACACCAGCCCTCTAAATTCTCAATAGGTCATAGAACTCTGACACGCACCTAGATCTTTGGGTTGATGGTTAGAAAGTAAGCCTGATGGTATCCAAAGAGGCTGAAAGCTTTAGTCCATCTTAGACCCACCTTGGATAGATTGCACTGGTCAGGAATCTAGTGCATGGCAATGTGGTGCCTAAACTGTTGGAAGACCTTGGATAGATTGCCCTGGTCAGAAATCGAGTCCATGGCATTGCGGTGCCTAAATTCTTCGTAGTCCATATAGTTTGAGATCTTTCTTGTACTTGTTATGAATACCTCCCTAGTTAAGAGGGAGTGTTGAAGAATTTAACTAGGTTCAGTCTTCATAAATGTATTTGAGTCATTATGTAATGTACTTATCAAAAGGATGATAATTGAATTTTATTATTATTATTATGACTTATTAAGCATAGGTTTCATGCTTGGGTCATCATGTTTTAGGTCAGTCCCCATTGAGGACTTCTAGGATTTATTCCGAGTCAATAGAGTCATTGTACATTTAAAGAGATCCTTATTGGGATTTTGAATCATGTAAAAAGGTTTATTTTTGAGTAAAAAATGAATTATGTCACCTCCACACCAAGTCAGACTCAAGAAGATAAAATTGGCTTCAAGTAAGAAATTCGACCTCATCTAAAGACTATATATTGAGCAAATCGAATTCATTTGGAGCAATCGCACTCACACACAAGTTCGATATCAAGAAGTAGCTGGGGAAAAGTGCGAAAGTGGAGGAGCTCAAAAGGAATGCGAGTTTGGTCAAAGAGTCAAGAGAAAGGAAAATCTAAGTTTTGGGCTATCTCTCTCTCTCTCATGTGCACTACTTTAGAAGATCGAAGACTTTTTATCTATATCGAAATTGCTGCTGCCAGTTGCTGCCAGTTGTTGCCAAGACAAGTTTGCTGCTGATAGGTCTAAATTACTACTGCTAGTTGTTACTGCCTCAAGTAGAAGTACTAAATCAAGATCGAAGTTACTAGGTCAAGATCGACGGTACTGAGTTAAGATCGAAGTTGCTAGAAAAGTGCTGCTGCCAGGTCGAAGATAATATTATCTGTAAAAGAAGAAAAGGTATGACTTGGTGTGGAGGGAGTCTGTGTCAAAGTCTAGAGTCTTGGATTATCTCATGAAACTATTGAAGGAAGAATTGCTGACTGGGTTTTCCCCTAGTGTGGGGTTTTGCCTTGGCTGTTCGCCTATATCTGGTGTTCTTGTTTCATGTGCTATTATTTTGGTAATTGCTTGATGAAATAATAAAAAGAATATCATAAGAAACTAAGACAAAAATATCACAACTAATTATCAAGTATAAGAAAATATTTCTGCCTTTCTGATTTTCTAACAATAAGAGGCTGCATTAGATGCCATATTTAGCTGCATAAGAAGCCTCCAGTAAGCCGCAGGAAGATGCCATAGGAGACCGAAAATTCACCACAGAGGAAGCCCAAGTTTCATCCCAAATGATGGAGGTGAGGTGCCAAGTTATAGTTGTTTCCATATGCAAAGGGCCATAACCTTTTGGGCAGGCTGACTTGAACATTTTGAGGCCAAGACGAAGTAGGAGGGAAACATAGATTCAAATTTGCTCATAATGATATTTAATATATTTTCCTTAATGATTGCTTGGCCAATTTTGTGCCACATAAAATAATAATGAGAGGAGTGTCAACAACATTGGTAATAATATTTCTTTGTCGAATTTGAATTCTTCTTTTGGGGCATGATGAGCTTCTTTTGGGGTAGATGGGTTTCTCATGGAAAATTCATCCCATAGCTGCCCCAAATTTCAACACAACAGTTCCCTACCATGGTTTCCCCTTTCTCCAGACTTCTCCTTAGCTCAGCCCATCTACGCTGATAATTTTCATGGAGCTAGATCCTTCCATCATATTCTCTCCAATCCGCTGTTTCATTCATTACAAACACTGGTTCAATCAAATCTTTAATGTTATACGCGGCAAGCTGTTGATCAATTACAAATTTATTGAATTTGTGATGACGGGTTTTGTTAATTTTCTTAGGGTAATGTTGTTCAATGCCACTGTTTTGTAGTAATGGAAAAAAATATTTGCATTTATTGTGATGCATAATTCTGACAACTCTACTTTTCATGGAACAGTTATAATTATTAGCTTCAATTTTGGTGATTTTGTTTGATTTATTTTATCTATGTTTGTGTACAGGTGATTGGTATTGTGGTTGCTGATACATATGAAAATGCCAAAATAGCATCTAAAATGATTCAGGTCGAGTATGAGGAATTGCCAGCAGTCCTTTGTATAAGGGATGCTCTTCGAGCTGGCAGTTTTCACCCTAATTGTGAAAGGTTCCTTCAGGAAGGTGATGTTGACAAGTGCTTCAGTTCTGGATTATGTTACAAAATAATTGATGGTGAAGTGCAAATTGGAGGTCAAGAGCACTTTTACCTGGAGCCAAACAGCACATTGATATGGACAGCTGATGGTGGTAATGAAGTTCACATGATTTCTTCTACTCAAGTAAGCATATTGCTTACATTGTACCAGTTCTAGTGTTCTGTACCCTATGAATATTACAGTTGTCAACATTGAATGATTGTCTGCAGACTTGTGATATGTTGAAAGAATTTTTGTGTCCATGTTTTTTAAACTAAAAGATGACTTCTATTACTGTAAAATAACTAGACTATAAGACGAGTGATTTGGCTGCCTTCCTTCAAATGAATCTTGTGCCTTATTGCATTCTTTTTAACAATACTTAGCAAAATATGGTCAACTTGGTGTAAACTTTAAAGTTGCCTTGATTCTATTTTTAAGAAAGCCCATTTCTTGAAAATAGGATGTCTCTCCTTGACAAGAATGATGTATCTAGATGTAATAGTAGCGTGTTATTTGGTCAAATGTAGCATGAGTTAGATGATGTGCTTTCTTTGTGCAAATTAGTATTAGGAGAGCTTGTTTCATTTCATTTCATGGTTAATAAAATCGTTAATTCACGTTAATTGGTGTTTAGAACATGGGATATGCTTGACTCAACCAAATTCTGGAATTAGAGTCACGTTAGCAGGAGTTTTACCTTATATCTCTGTGTTCTTGAAATGAAGCAAATGATGAAAGCATGGAGCTGATTCGGAATGCCTTGGCATTGAAGTTTCTAATCAGTCGATGTTATTCATCTCTAATTGTCAACCAGAAGTCAGCAAAGTCCAACAGAAATTGAAGCTTCAAACTAGAAATCTTAACAGAAATTTTTTTCAGTTATTGTACCTGCCATTGGCCAAGAATGGAATTAGCAAACTATATCCACCAGATGCACATATTGATGTACTGCTAACAGCATTTTTTATTGCCATTGGCATTTATTATTTTGTTGTAGAGTGTTTTTGCTTATTACTTAGCTTGATTAGTTCTTAGCTTTAAGATGGGGCACAAGCAAGGCTGCTTGGAAGTGGGAGCGACAATTTTCAGAAGCTTCCGGATTAGGAGCGATTTTGGGAGTGTTTTTTATATAATATATTTTTATATATTTTGATGCATATATGTCGACAAAAGCATATATAATGATGAATTAGTTATAAAAAGCATAAAACATGGACTAAACCATATAACGTCAATCATCTAGTAGTTATAATCTCCATCAACTACAGGTCCACAAGTTACAACATCTTGATTCTCATCGATCTTAAAGTTTCAAAGTTTCAAAATTCAATATATAACATTTGTCATCACTAAAGTTGTACTTGTAACCATTACCAAACTATAACAGAGAATATCAAACATGAAATGAAACGTTTCAACTTTCACGAAGCATCATATTCATTATTCATAACCAATGTGTTATAATTTCCAACTTCAAACTTCAAATTTAAA
This sequence comes from Pinus albicaulis, assembly GCA_034641835.2. Lineage (NCBI taxonomy): Eukaryota > Viridiplantae > Streptophyta > Pinopsida > Pinales > Pinaceae > Pinus > Pinus albicaulis. Next base: position 270,867,400 of record CM076577.1, on the reverse strand, counting down.
TTGTGATATATTGTTTACAAAAAATACGACAAAAAATATGAAAGAGTCAATAGTTATAAAAAGTACTAGAAACTAGAAAAGACAAGTAAATCTACTATCTACTAAAATTTCTTCTTGCCATGAGAAACTTCTAATTTCTTTTCTCGCGATCTACGAACAATTTGTTAGTTTTTGATTGATTTGGTAGCATCATACAGGTGTTTTAGTCTTGATGATTTGCATCTAAGAGGCTAAGGAACACAAGATTTCCAAATCCCAGAAAATGTTTCATGAGATAAGCTTACGAAATGCCTTAATTAAATTAATTAGCCAACATTTAAATATTTCTGAAGTCTAACTTAGGAAAATTGGTTAATTAAAGTGAATTAATTAAGGAAATCGACTTATGCGACTTCTAGAAAATGACTTGGATCAAGTCTAAGATGATTTTAACTGTCGATAAGGATCTAATTGTGGTCATTGAAGCTCCAACAAGAGATTATAAGAGCAAGTCGATGGGATGGAGATAGACACAGGATGGAGAACAAGTTACCTTGGTAGATCGAGCTACCTAGTTGCATCGAATTTGCAAGGGAGAAGTTTGAGCCAGAGAAGAAAAGAAGCAAGGGTTTGCACCAAGGAGAAGAATTTTTCTAGAAATTCTCTAGTGGTTTTCTAGTTTCCAGTAGCAGGGAAGGGAAGCTAAAATTTCCACCAGAAAGGCTGAATTCTGCAGTGCGAGTTTCTCAGTCGCTAGAGTGAGTTGCCCAAAGAGGTTCGATTCAGCTGCTAGAGCCTAGATCTAGCACTGGGAGGCCTAGCGAATTGTTTTTGGAGGTAAAATTAGACAGAACGACTCAACTAGAGAGGTTTCCAGGGTAGATAGATTTATGCAGAGGCAATAATGCGTACTTCGAGTCTGGTTGATAGAATTTTCCAGGGAGTGTGAGTTGCCTCCCAGTGAGGGCTAGATTGAGTTGGGGAGAGGGAAAACTATTTTTCCTAGTTGAGATATAATTTTTTAGAGCTGAGCCCAGAAGGCCAACAATTGTAATTCTCTATTTTGCTGCATAATAAAAATAAACCCCCCTCATCTGCTACACTAGTTTTCCCTTCAGGGTTTTTTCAGGGACTTTTCGGTCCAAAATAATTGTGTCGATTTTTATTGTGTGCATCTATTCTCACTTTTTGATTTTATTTTTCGCAGTATATTTTATGGTGAAGATTGCAATTGTGAATTATTCATTAATTGTCATGAACAAGAAAATACTAACAGCTAGGAGAATAATATCCAGCTATTGTAATCAAGGAATTTTCACATGGTATCAAAGCATTGAAGATCGGATCGGAAGCTTAGTGGCGAAAGATCAGGAGATCATGCAGTCTCAGAGGGAGATCTGAAGCACAAAGTTCAGATCTGCGCAGGCCAGCCAGGCAGTGCGAATTGCTGGGTAGGAAAATCGATTTCCAGAAGCAGTGTTGGAAAAGGTTGATTTGCTCAGAGCAAAAAAGGTAGGTAGTGTGGTTGCCGAATGGGGTGTTTTGATGAGCAAATCGGTTTATTTGTTGAGCATATCTGGGCGCAAAAGTTTTACAAAAAGGTTTTTAATGGTAGATTTGCGTAGAGACAGGAAGAGAAAAGCACACAATGGAGATTTCCAGAATTTCTGAGAGGGTTTCTAGTTCCAGTTTCCAGGAGGAAATCCAAAATTTCCAGAAGTAGTGAGACGATGCAAGTGGATTAATTTGCCTGTGTGAGTTTTCTAGGACAACTAGTTCAAGTTGCAGAGATTGCAATTCGTGTACTAGTTCTCGGAGAAGGACATCTGAATGGCAGAGTGAGTAGTCTCAGTGAGCAGTTGGAAGCATTATATTAGTCAGAGAAGGATTTCCAGAGGCAAATATGCACATTCTTAAGGGAGTGTGAGTAATAAAAGGAAGGCCGAGCAGGAAGAAGGAGATTTCCAGATCTAGTCTCCAATTTATTTGAGTTTTGCTGAGATGGCCGCAATAGGTCTCAGAGATTAGGATAGACTTGATGGAGCCTCTAACTTTGGTGTTTGGAAGGCCAAGATGCTATTCGTATTGGATGAGCATGGTCTTAAGGAGTTCGTGACAATAATAGTAGTTGAATCGACAGATCCTATCGAGTTTCTTGACTACAAGAAGGATATGGCCTAAGGAAAGAGAATGGTCCTAGATGGGGTCCGTGATCATATCGTCCCGCATATTGCTGAAAAGAATATGACAAAGGATATGTGGGAGGCCGTTGTGAATCTATACCAAGATCCATCAGAATTGTAAAATGATTTTCAAGGAGAAGCTGAGGACAATGGAGATGCAAAATGATGAAGGCGTTACTTCCTATCTCACTCGACTCAGAATGTCCTTGATGAGCTAGCAGCTTTAGGACAAAATCCGACAAAGACCTTGTGCGAGTTGCTCTAAATGGGTTTACCAAAAAGTGGGTAACTTTTGTTCAAGGGATTACTGGATGAGATAAATTGCCAGATTGGGAATGCCTATGGAGTGACTTCACTCAGGAGGAGCTAAGGCTTAGCCTTGTTGAGGGTTCTACCAATAGCAGTAGCAAAGGACCAAAGGTTGAGAAGGAAGAGGAGAATGTAGCCCTTGCCAATAAGGGAAAGGCAAAGAAACGTCCTAGTCAGGGACAAAAATTTGTAGGAGGCGAGAAGAAGAAAAGGACCTGCTGAAGGTCAAATGCTTCGGATGTGGTGAGTTTGGTCACTACGTCACCTAGTGTCCCAAGAGAAAGAAGGACATGAAGGGGCAACAACAGACAACAACTTCAACATAGATAGATGAGTAAACCTACAGGTTGGAGGAGTGTGCATTGATAACGGTTATACCACCAAATGGAGGAGGAGCGTGATGCTTCAGAGTTGCATTACCTTGGCTATGGGGGCCTACAATATTTAGTAGCAGGAGGATCGAGATGCCAACACGACAGAAAGATCTTGAGAGACAATGCACAACTAGTTGCAGTTAGATACTAGAGGGGCGAAGAGATAGTTAGGCATAGTCAGATACTCAACAGACAAAATGGAGCTAGTTGTAGTCAGAGACTCAAGGGACAGTTGCAGAACCCAGTTGCAGGGACAATGGATCCTTTCTTAGTTGCAATAGTTGCAACAACTGTAGTAGCATGAGATCAAATGCAATGCAGGCAATGTTGGCAACAGTGCAAGGAGGCACAATGTAGTGTCAGCAAGAACACAAATGTAGAGTGGTTCCACTGCAGAGTTAGCAAGTGAATCAGAGTATGCGTAGTATCTTAGTGGACAGTGACAGTATGTTGCATATGCTAGACACCAACAATATGGTTTGAGTACATAGGAGAGATGTTGTGGAGAGAATACCTTCTTCGCTAAGAGGGAGTGTTGGTTTTCGATTGATTTGGTAGCATCAGACAAGTGTTCTAGTCTCGATTTGTGTCTAAGAGGCTAAGGAACATGAGGTCTCCAAAACCCAGAAAAGGTTTCACGAGATAAGCTTGCAAAACGCCTTAATTAAATTAATTAGCCACCATTTAAATATTTCCTAAGTCTAACTTAGGAAAAGTGATTAGTTAAGGAAATCGACTTATACTCTAGAGACTTCCAAAACTGACTTGGATCAAGTCAGAGATGATCTTAGCTGTCGATAAAGATCTAATCGTGGTCATTGAAGCTCCAATGAGAGATTATAAGAGCAAGTCGGTGAGATGGAGGTAGACACAAGAGGGAGAGAAAGTTACCTTGGCAAATCGAGTTGCCTAGTTGCAGCGAATTTGTAAGGGAGAAGTTCGAGCTAGAGAAGAAGAGCAACAAGGGGTTATGACAAGGAGAATTTCTCTGGAAATTCTCTAGTGGTTTTCTAGTTTCCAACAACAGGGAAGTGAGGCCGAAATTTCTAGTAGAAAGGCTGAATTTTGTAGTGCGAGTTGCCCAGATGCCAGATTCAGTTTCCTAGAGAGGTTCGATTCAATTGTTAGTGCCTGGATCTTGCATCGAGAGGCCTAACGAATTGTTTCCAAAGGAAGAAACAGGAAGGGTGACTCGACTGGAGAGGTTTCCAGGGAAGATTGATTTATGCAGAGGTAGCAATGTGTACTTCTAGTTTGACTGAGCAAATCTTCCAGGGAGTGCAAGTTGCCTAGTGAGGGCTAGATTGAGTTGGGGAGAGGGAAAAATAATTTTCCCTATTGAGATATGATTTTTTAGAGCTGAGCCAGGGAGTGTTGAAATTTGGTACCGGAGGACAGGTGGTTCCCTAAGGTTTGATCTTTGGCCTAGGGAAAAGTGTCCAAAAGAATTTAATTTTTCTCCTAAAGTGACTTTATAATTTTATAAAGTCAAATCTAATTTAAAAGTGACTTTAAGTGATAAAGTTACTAAAGTCTAATTTTAAAGTGACTTTAATAAATTCAATGTAAAATTAGAAAGGAAAAGTGACTTTGGAAATAAATGACTAAGTGGTCTTTATTAAAGTGGGGTGAATTAAAAAATAGAAAGTGAGATTTAAATGATCATTTAATCTCAGCCCTAGATCTCAATCTATTTCAGCCATTGGATTTAGGGATTCCCCAAAAGTCACTTAGGGTTAGGTTAAAGGAGGAAAAGGAGGAAAAGGTCATTCATATTATGGGGCGAGTTGAGCTGAGAGAAGGAGAGCAAGAGAGCAAGGGAAGATTTCTAGTAGTGAGGGAGAAGGAGGCGCCACTGGCACACATCTCCAAGGTGTTTTGAAGAAGTCCTGCATAACAATCGAATACTAAACTGCATACCTATCGAGAGCAGTGGGTGCCTAAGTTTGTCGGGCATCGTTTCAAGGGAGGCCGTACAAGAAGTGGTCGACTTTGGCACGCTTTTCAGGCGTAAACCGCAATGATATCGCTATTTTTATTTAATGAGGAAACGTACAAGAAATTTTTATGGCAAATGCACGCTTTCTATATAGCCTGCATGTTAAGATTTAACGCTCAAATTTGGGGATCAGTAATCAGAGAGGCCGTACAACATTTATTGTCGTTTATTTTTACTTTATTCAAGTTTCAAATACGTGGGAGGTGGAAAACGAGATAAGTTGTAAAAGTTTGCTTGTTGATTTTTTTGCTGAATATTTCTCTCACTGTAAAAAGCATTTTCCAGAAATAAGGAGCTTTCGAACTGGTTTTCCCCAAGAGTTGTAGGGGGTTTTTCCAGGGTCACCTTGACCAAAAATCACTGTGTTTAAATGTGTTGAATGGCTGTTTGTATCTGCTGATATTTATTTCTGCATTTTCCAGCATTCTGTAATTTTTTCCAGAATTTGTGTTTTCAGCAAAATTTATTTTCCAGCTTGTTAAATGTATGGATATGGGAAAGGGCATTTAACTATTTTGGTGAAATAAGGTGAAACTGAAAACCGGGGTGGGAAAACATGAAATTTCTACAGGGAGATCAAAAATTGTAATTCTCTATTTTGCTACATAATAAAAATAAACCCTCATATGTTGCACTAGTTTTCCCTCCAGGGTTTTTCTAGGAACTTTTCAATACAAAATAATTGTGTCGATTTATAATGTGTGTGCATCTATTTCTCAGTTCCTGATTTTATTTTTCGCAACATATTTAATGGTGAGGATTTCAATTATGAATTATTCGTTAATTACCTTGAACAATTAAACTGCTAATAATTAGGAGAATAATATCTAGTAATTGCAATCAAGGAATTTTCACACAATGGGAGTCTCCTTCCGCGTAGTCGGTAAATCGTGTCTAAAACCAAAATGCACATGACCTCCACACAATGTTGTAGATGGAGGTGTTGGCAAGGCTAGTGCAACTTGAGCACTGTTAGTGGATCATGGGGTGGCATGGTTGTTGATGTTGCTTCCTGCTCATCGTCCAAAAGTTCTTTGTTCTAAATGTAAGGCTCCATCCTCCAAATTGTTCTCCTTCGGGTTGTTGTCCTAGGTGATATATGTTCTATCAAATCCAGGCCTCTCACAACAATGCGTCAACAACCTCAAGTTGTAGTGTACATAAACCAAGCTTTCTGCGCAATTTTCATTGAGGTTGTTTCTTTTGACATTGTGCGTGAAGCTATAGGTGCTCCAACACCTCTCTGTAGAAGAAGTATTAACCACCTGTGAAACCACTTTAACTGCTAATTTTTCCAATGGTCCCTTAGAGCCATACATGTTCCACCATTTAACAAGATCCAATTTATCTCTATCATTGATTGCATGCAAAGAACCAAACACTCCATTTTGACTGAAGTATTTTTTTAATTCTTCAAGCAATCTAGCATACTCCCTGTCAAGGGCCAACTAGTCTAATGCTAGCATATACCCATTTTGTACCTCTGGATCTGTATGGGGTTTTCTCCTAATCCCACCCCTAGGTGCAGGTTTGACCAACCAAGATGGAGAGTGGTATTTTGGTGTAAGAACGTATTCCAAGGCATGAAGTGGAACATTAAGATTATCCCACCTTTTGACCCCATGGTTGTGAATATGATCATACAAGATGGGATCTTTCGACTTAACAATATCTTTGATTTTCCCTAGCATGCTATCCATCTTCTCATACACCTTCCTAATCACTAGCGCATATGTATTTGCAAAATGAATCATGTTATAAATGGGCTTGTTGAGCTACAAAACATTCTTCACACTTGCCCAAAGCTGACCATCAAGAACAATGTCCTCCACCTCTTGAAAATCTTCCCTGTCAGATGCGGTTGCAACCTTGTCCTTTAATACTTGCCATGATTCACTTGATACCATGCTAGCCAACGCCCCTCTTACCTTCAAAAGGTGCCTGAAGGTGAGGCAATAACTAGCAAATCCAATCTTTGTAATCTTCAATAGCTCCAACCTTGAGTGACTACAGAAATGGCCATGGGCATTGCTATGATTCATAATAAATATTATCATTTTCTTGTCTTTCTTGTACAATAAACCAATCCATTTGTATTGAGGTTCCTTTATCTTAATACTGTCATGCATCAAAAGGTTCATTGTGTGAACCAAACACCTAGACCAAAATATGTTGGGGTATCTATCCTCAATGATTGCTCCTCTTGCCTTACAATTAGAAGCATTATTAGTAATGATCTGGATGACATTGTATTGCCCAATACTTTCAATTGTTTGAATTAGTGGTCTAGCTTCAGCTTGAAGCCTATTTTGAGAGTTTGTTCTATTGATTTGTTGATCTATTTTTCTAACAAACCCTTTCGTTGACTTTTATATGCCTAGGTATTACTTTATTGTTGCATATCAAGAAACCTTTATTGAAGCCTTTATCTACCCTAGTTGCATGATACATTGATCCCTCATAAAAAAGAATTGAACATTGTCCAACATAGAGTATCTTCACCTGGTCTATTTTCATGACCTTGAGCCCTACACTCAGAATATCTTGAGTGTCTTCACCTAATCTATTTTTATCACCTTGAGCCCTACACTTAGAATATCCTTATAGGTGAACATTGGGAAGCCTCCTTGTGGTGTAATTTCACTAAAGAGTAGGAGGATAATTGCTGAGGTGATAGTGGAAATATCTCCTCATTGTTGTTACAAGGTTTGGCCCTTGCCTTGTGAACTCCATCACAAGGGCGGCTAGATTTTGTGGCGACAATCATTTAGGGATTTGCCACAAGAAGTGCAGGTTTGGTAGGTAACAACACTCATCTGGATCTTAGTAGAGAGTGACCTCTTCTATCTAAGGACCATAATTTCCACAATTAACAATCATTAACAAAATTTATGCTACACAATCCAGAGTGGGATTTTTAAATCATAATATATATATATATATATATATATATATATATATATATATATATCAATTCACTATTTAATACTTACCTGGAACCGTGTTTGAAGTTGTTCCAGACCTGTCATGGCTCCCGCTCTCATTACCAAACCGCCATTTTCCTCCCAGCCTATGTGGGGTCAACCTCTCCGGTCCCTAGATCCAGAAGACAAGTCTTCTGGCCCCTATGCCCAAAACTCCAATAACAATCGAGATCACTCCATGACTCTGTTAGAACTCAATGCTCATGTCTCCCATAGTTAGAACTCCTCTGATAGCATCCGGGTCAGTGTTTCCACCTCACTACCCATGCCCATCAAGTTTCCCCCCCTTCTGCTTTTATACACAAATCCCCTAAGATATTTATTAAAATATCCTCATTTTAATAAATATCTTGGATTTCTAAAATATCTTAGATTTATTAAAATATTATTATTTAATAAATATCTTGGATTTCTAAAATATCTTAGATTTATTAAAATATTATAATTTAATAAATATATTGGATTTATTAATTATCTTGGATTTATTAATTATCTTGGATTTATTAAAATATCATGTCAATGCTTTTACTTTCTTTTGAACAAAATATTAGTTTATATTATGATAGTGGTAGGTATAACTTTTACTTTACAAGACATTCATTATATTCTGGTGAGTTAGTTATTTACTCAACACTTTCAATAATTCACTCATTACTCTATACTGAGATTTTTTTTATGATTGATTAGTGCATGTACTAGTGTAGTACACATGATACATGCATATGTAGCTATCATACGCAGGTCTCATATGCATGCTAATATTTCTATGTTCCATATAATTCGAGTTGGGTCATTATATACACCTCTCCTTCAGAAAACTTCATCCCGAAGTTAAGTTTTATATTGTATATCATTAATTATTTAAGTGATTAGTATAATCATATAAGGATGGTGTACCATAATTAAATTTTCGTTTAATGTGTGAGAACACTTTGATATTTATGTTTTGATCATTTATTGGTTTACAAATTTTAGTAGTCTCGTTTTGCCCCAACATTGTTCCCAAGCTATTTTAGAATCATCCTATCCTCCCTAATCTCTTCCGCTCCCATCCTATCCGTCCTCTACAGGGATGTGCCATGCATCAGTTTTATTGATCCAACCATTCATAGACCTTAAGGGTGTTAGCGTCGATTACGTCGACCTGATTGACCAGTAGGCATCTGACAATTATCATCACACGTCTAGGGGAGCGTGACTCGCACAACTCACCCATGACTCCAGGTTTTGGAGGTTAAACGGTGGGCAGTACCTCCACCCCTCCTAGTAGGACCGGGGTTAACACCCTATCATGGAGCCTCAGTGCATCTCAATTATTCTTGGAGTTTTGTCATCACGCAGTCGGTTTGGTAATGATATCATATGCGATGTAAAACACTTGTCCACAAATTATAACATATGTATCAATATGTTCAAAGCAAATTGTTACTCACATAGCAATTTCTACACATTCCAAATATGTTGCTATCTACGATATTGATCCTTGAGTTCAAATAACATACTTGGTTTTGTTTATCCAATAGGTTTGTAAATTCATTTTCACCTTTAATAGTTAAGTGCAATCACTCTTTTATTTCTATCTCGTCATTTAGGTTGATATGTAAAATTATAGATACCATATCCATAACATAATTCATAATTTATATCAGTATCCCTGTACTAGCAATGTTTAAGTAAAACTTTCTTCATATTGGTATCCATGTACCAGCAATGTTTAAGCAATTAATATATTCTTACATGTCATAGTACAAAATGACAGTCTTAAGTATCCATCCAAAATAAGGTAAGGTTATACAAAATAAGTTTTTTTAAATGCTTATAACCCACAGTTATAAATGTCACATAGAATAATCAAACACGAATATACAAATAAGGGTGTAGCTACTATTTTCTATACTATATTACCCGATTAACCTTATAAAAGTCACAGGTTGAGACTCTAAATCTAAATGGAGGGATGCTCCAATCTTTATGATTGCATATATAGAAACGAAATGAATTGAAACAAGAGCACAAAACACTTACTGCTTAGTTGAAGCATGATCTAATTTCTTAATACATGTTGATTAAGAACTCTAAAACACAAAACTACATATGGATCCAGCCAATCTTTTAATTCTTTGTTATTTATTTGTCTTTTAAGTCTAATTATCTTTGATCTGTAATCTGGATACAAAGAGATAATAATAACATTAATTTCTTTATCATGTTATTTTAGCTCATCTTCAGCCTAATATCTAGAAGCCATGGAGTAGGGTTTTGTAGGGCTAATCATTAGGGTTATGCTAGAGATGGAGGAAGAATTAATTGACTACTCTAAAGATCCCTTAGTGAGGTTTATTTTCATAGAAGGAATTTGTCACTGCTTGAAAATGCGTTATTCACTTTGCATTATAGTTGGTCTACTAAGAGTGTCATGTTTTCAACAAGATGTCAATCGTTGACAAACATATAATTTCCTCTTTCAATAAGAATTTCACAATATACAAGATATGCTTAGTCACATTATCAGTATGTTACAGTTTTGATATAATCTCTTCACTTGCAAGTTTCACTATTTGGAGTCTTAACTCTAGCTAGGATATTACTAGCTTTACCATCATTCCTTAAACCATTGTTTCATTTCTATTATATTGACTCATTTAATCCAAACACATAACACATCACTGGTATACCCTCTCCTTATTCTTCATATTAATCGTTTTCTCATTAGTCTTTAGGCCTCATCTTATCACCAAATATATCTTCTTTTCTAGCAGTGTATAATTATTATCCTTAATATTTACCTTTAAACATTTTCGCAGTTTATCACTTGCTACTCTTAACAAATTAGGAGTGTTCACAACTCCTTATAGGTCATTGCTTTGACCCTTACCAATCATGTTGCTTATATCCTTAAGAAAATTCTTGATAGAAAACATCCCCTCACTTCCTTATACCAGATATTCCTAATATTCCATGTCTACTTCAATTTGAAAAAGAACATATTTATCAAATTGACTTTGTTTTCTCACCTCCAGTCATCATGGTTTTCTTTTCTTCTCTTAAAGCATACAATTATTACACTTGGAAATGTCGTTACTATTTCCCAACTTGGGTAAGGCTCTATAAATAAATTCAATAACATGGATATCGAATGTAATATACTTATCATTTCAGGTTTAAGGCATTACAGGATAGAATTTCGTAATCATACTCCCTGATGTCCATAATCCATAGATATAGTTAGTCTGTTGTGAAACCAACTCCAAAAATAGAAGAAAAGAGAGATCAACGCCTTAGAAATCAGCGACTTCGAGGGGGCAACCTCCAATACATTACATAAATGAACAATTCTTGGATGATACAAATGACAAAAACTCCTTTCTATATATAGGAGTCCATGGGGCCACAATGTAATCCTAACCGACCTAACAATAATAATGTAAGGGCATAATAATAATAAATTAAGGGAAAGCGCTAGGTACAACAATAACAATAAGAGGGGCTACACTAACATATACACTATTAATATAGGGACTTAACATGCCCCTCTCCTTCAAACAAGTGTTGTCCTCAACGCTTGATTATTTCTTGATGCTTCTGTATAAAATTCTCATCCTCCCATGTGGAATCTTCTACAGGAAAGTTCTTCCACTTGTTGAGATACTATGAAATTGATCGTACTTGTCGAGTTCTTGTTTATGTGACTGCTTCAGAACTTCTTTTGATGTGATGATGATCTTCCTTTTGTTTCATTAGATTTTGGACCAAAGTTAGGTTATCCTTTGAGAGTTGGAGAACTTGTTGTTGATGCTCGATGTGATCTTCCACTAATTTATCATCCATATTAGCTATTATTTGATCCTTCAAACCATCCAACTTGGCCTCCATTTTTGCTTTTAAACCAGCTATGTCATCTTCAGTTGCTCTTTGTAAGATTGAAATTTGTTGCACTTGGTACCGTAATTTTGATATCTCATACTGTAATTCTTCCTCTTCATGCATCATAGTATAGATTTTTGAGGGCTTAATGGGTATAGAATTATTTTTTTGAGGCATTATAGAACCCAATACTGATAAAAATTCTAAAAATGCTCTTGGAATCACTTCAAAATGCTTTTTCAAACAAACGTTATGCAATTTTAAAAACCAAATGCACACCTTTTTCTTGCTTTTGAGAAGCTCGATATTGAAACTGAATTATCTATGTGATTTCGGATCCTAAATAACTGAAATTTGGCCCTGAAGCAGCCCTCTGAATCTTCTTTCGAATTCCACAAGTCTGACCTGATTTGGATTCTTCAAGATAAAGTTATGTCCAATCTCGTACAATGACCTAATTATGGATTGGTTCAGTAGAGCGAACTTGTACGACTTGCCACGTGTCACTGTTTCCTCCTTCGGCTCTGAAATTGATAGACAAAAAACTGCAGTCCATCTACTTGCAGCCACTTTTTAGAGCATTCCAATCCGATGCTCAGAGAGAGAGTTATGAATATTTTCCCACGATCACCTCTTTGAGATGAAATTCAGGAGCCTGAAACAATCCTAACTTCCACAAATCATATCTCCCAAAATATTGCGAACCAAGATCTGAAATTTTTACAGGAGGTTCCTCCGGCTTTCAGCTTCGCTCTATGAAAATTTCAGCTTCTGAACCCTCGTAGAAAAAAAGTTATAGTGAAAATTCCACGATGACCTGTTTAGGTGAAATTTAGGAGCCTGCAAAAAGTCCTAACTTCTACAGATCATATCTCCGAAAATATTGCGAACCAAGCTCTAAAATTTTGCGACGATTTTTCTCAGGATCTCGGCTGCGCACTCTAAAAATTTCAGCTTCTGAACCTTCGTAAAATAAGTTATAGCGAAAATGCCACGATAACCTGTTTAGGTTAAATTCAGGAGGCTGCAAAAAGACCTAACTTCCACAGATCATATCTCCGAAAATATTGCGAACCAAGCTCTGAAATTTTACGACGATTTTCTTCAGGATTTCGGCTTCGCACTCTAAAAATTTCAGTTTCTAAATCTTCGTAGAAACAAAGTTATAGCGAAAATGCCACGATGACTTGTTTGGAGCAGCGAAACCCTAGAATCCAAAGCTCTGATACCAAATGTTGTGAAACCAGCTCCAAAAATAGAAGAAAAGAGAGATTAACGCCTTAGAAATCAGCCACTTCGAGGTGGCAACCTCCAATACATTACATAAATGAACAATTCTTGGATGATACAAATGACAAAACCTCCTTTCTATATATAGGAGTCCATGGAGCCACAATGTAATCCTAGTGGGGCCACAATGTAATCCTAGCCGACCTAACAATAATAATGTAAGGGCACAATAATAACAATATGGGGGTTACAGAGGTACAACAATAACAAGAAGGGAGGCTACACTAACATAATAAGAGACTATACTATTAATATAGGGACTATAATGCCCCTCTCGTTCTAACAAGTGTTGTCCTCAATGCTTGATTATTTCTTTATGCTTCTGTATAAAATTCTCATCGTCCCATGTGGAATTTTCTACAGGAAAGTTATTCCACTTGTTGAGATACTCGGAAATTGATTGTACTTGTCGAGTTCTTGTTTCTGTGACTGCTTCAGAACTTCTTTCGATGTGATGTTGATCTTCCTGTTGTTTCATTAGATTCTGCACCAAAGTTAGGTTATCTTTTGAGAGTTGGAGAACTTGTTGTTGATGCTCGATGTGATCTTCCACTAATTTATCATCCATATTAGCTATTATTTGATCCTTCAATCCATCCAACTTAGCCTCCATTTCTGCTTTTAAACCATCTATGTCATCTTCAGTTGCTCTTTGTAAGATCGAAATTTGTTGCACTTGGTACCGTAATTTTGATATCTCATACTGCAATTCTTCCTCTTCATGCGTCATAGTATAGTTTTTTGAGGGTTTAATGGGTATAGAATTATTTTTTTGAGGCATTATAGAACCCAATACTGATAAAAATTCTAAAATATGCCCTTGGAATCACTTCAAAATGTTTTTTCAAACAAACATTATGCAATTTTAAAAACCAAATACACACCTTTTTCTTGCTTTTGAGAAGCTCGATATTGAAACTGAATTATCTATGTGATTTCAGATCTTCAATAACTGAAATTTGGCCCTAAAGTAGCCCTCTGAATCTTCGTTTGAATTCCACAGGTCTGACCTGATTTGGATTCTTCAAAGCAAAGTTATGTCCAATCTCGCACAATGACCTAATTATGGATTGGTTCAGTAGAGCAAACTTGTACGACTTGCCACGTGTCACTGTTTCCTCCTTCGGCTCTGAAATTGATAGACAAGAAACTATAGTCCGTGTACTTGCAGCCACTTTTTACAGCATTCCAATCCGATGCCCAGAGAGAGAGTTATGAATATTTTCCCACGATCACCTCTTTGAGATGAAATTTGGGAGTCTGAAACAATTGTAACTTCCACAAATCATATCTCCCAAGATATTTCGAACTAAGATTTGAAATTTTTACAGGAGATTCCTCCGGCTTTCAGCTTCGCTCTATGAAAATTTCAGCTTCTGAATCCTCGTAGAAAAAAAGTTATAGTGAAAATTCCGCGATGACCTATTTAGGTGAAATTTAGGAGCCTGCAAAAAGCCCTAACTTCTACAGATCATATCTCCGAAAATACTGCGAACCAAGCTCTAAAATTTTGCGACGATTTTCCTCAGGATCTCGGCTTCGCACTCTAAAAATTTCAGCTTCTGAACCTTCGTAGAAAATAAGTTATAGCGAAAATGCCACGATAACCTGTTTAGGTTAAATTCAGGAGGCTGCAAAAAGACCTAACTTCCACAGATCATATCTCCGAAAATATTTCGAACCAAGCTCTGAAATTTTGCGATGATGTTCCTTAGGATTTTGGCTTCACAATCTAAAAATTTCAGCTTCTGAACCTTCGTAGAAACAAAGTTATAGCAAAAATGCCACGATGACTTGTTTGGAGCAGCGAAACCCTAGAATCCAAAGCTCTGATACCAAATGTCATGAAACCAGCTCCAAAAATAGAAGAAAAGAGAGATCAACGCGTTAGAAATCAGCCACTTCGAAGTGGAAACCTTCAATACATTACATAAATGAACAATTCTTGGATGATACAAATGACAAAACCTCCTTTCTATATATAGGAGTCCATGGGGCCACAATGTAATCCTAGCCGACCTAACAATAATAATGTAAGGGCACAATAATAACAATATGGGGGTTACAGGGGTACAACAATAACAAGAAGGGGGGCTACACTAACATAATAAGGGACTATACTATTAATATAGGGACTTAACATAGTCACTTAAGGAAATTTTTATAATGTGACTCTCCCATTAGAGGGCGAAACGATTATAGATGTTGCCATGCACATAAATTATCCTATAATTGATCAATTTTATTATAGATTCACTCTTTAATTTAATGTCATTGATTTCTTATGTTGCTTTGTGAAACTTCCACTCACTCAACTTTGGTGCTATTTTGTCGATCTCAATATTCTAAGTTGATTATGATAACTAACATTTATTATCATCATCAGAAGTTTGTCATTTTGTTCTTTTCCCATCCTCCCTAGGTACTATATTGATTATATTATGGTAACAATGGAGATCAAACTTTGAAATTTTCCGCTGCCCTCTCTTGGTAACTATATCGTCTTGTTCTAATAGTGTGTTTACTACCTTATTGGTGGTTTCTTACCCTCTTAACATATGTTTCATCCATCAATTTACCTCAAACTAGCTTAGCCTTTTATGTGGTTGTATCTTACTTTACATCTAACGGTCTTGTCATAATGTCCATAGTCATGCTTTCATTACCATTCTTCCTTTCTTCGAGAGTTAACTTCTTTGGAGCAACTCCGCCAACTAATCTTTATATATGTCTAAAATAATTACCATGAATCATCTTATATAGTGTCAAAATGTCTCTTTTTTTTTTTTAAAACCACATTGTTTTCCTTTCCATGAAATGCTACGCTGCCATATTATTTTGTTTTGGACATCGATATATCCTTACAGTTGTAAATGGCTAATTATCTATCTTAACAATGACATAATGGTTGAATCTCAAAATGTCCAATTTAGTGAATATTCAGCTATACTAATTTAAACCTCACTCTACTCCTTGAACCACTTACGCATATACTTGGATAGTAATTAAAGTATTAACATAGCAAAGCGGTATAAAGGATATTTGTATAAATTCATATCATCAATGGTTATAGTTATTAGCTAGTAAGATATATATATGGAAAGCTCAACGTCATGTTTCAATTGCACAAAAATAATTAGGATAGTTTTCATTCTAATGTTCAAAAGTTACAGAAAAAGTTTAATGTCTAAAGTGATGTTAATGTGTTCATTTTAATATAATAATTTGAATCAAAGATGAAAAAATCGCGAGTTTTTCGGGCTGCCGATTATATCGGCGATAATTTCGACGATTTTTTGAAATTATCGTTAGCGCGATATTATCGCGATAATTATGAAAAAATCGCGATTATTTCAGTAAAAATCGTGGGCCCATCAAATAGCAACCCTATAAGTTCAAAAATCGATTTTTTTTTTTTGTCATTTTTGCAGCCCTTTCATTTCCCTGACACATCCTGTTGGCAGTTCATGGTAATGTTAAATTCTTAAAGTAAAAGTGATATTTCCTTTATTTTTCATTTTCATCCTTTTACTTAAATTTTTAACATTACTATGAAATGACTCAGGATGTTTAAGAGTGGTTTCGACCTCATTGGATTTCATATGGAGAAACTAGAATTTTAGATTTCACTCAAAATTCAGCAGACTTAATGGTTTTCAGGGTTTCATGGTTTGGGGATTTACATTGTTTCCATTTGATTCTATTATGTGTAAGGGTATGAGATTGGCATTTGATCAAGAGTATGAAGTCCTTTAAGAAACTTGATGTTGGTGGCATTGATTGTTGAACTTTGTTGATGTTGGTGGTATTGATTGTTGAACTCCTCTACTGTGGCCTTAACAAGAATGTACCCTTCACTCAAAGGAAAACAACTGGTTAGGCATGTTAATCTTTTTCTACCGCATTTTAAGGTTGAGCAATCCAAGTCTGAAGACTTTGAGCTAGATGATGTTTATGTATCTCTTGTTGATGATCCCATTTCTAGTAGCGATGAATCAATGATGAGTTTCATGAGGAGGAGGAGAAGGAGCAACAATAGGAGGAGGAGGAGCAACAATAGGAGGAGGTGACACCACCTACCCCTGCTATCGGTAGAGGACGTGGTCTACCTCCTTTAGCTCCTAGTGCTTCACGATCTGGAGCACAACAGAGTCCATTGCCAGCCCCGCCAACTTCTTCGTCTAGAGGGAAAGCTGTTACATTTTCTCGCAAGAGGGGCAGAGGAAATCAGTTGTATAGGTTATTTGGTGCATTCCTTTGTATATAACATTATGACTCATGATATGAGATACATTATTATATTTTTTGTTGATATTTTGAGGTTGAGTTGAGACTCAGGACTTAGTATTCAGGACAGGATTCAGTTTTATGTGTGATGTAGTACTAGACATGATATTACACATCTTATATATTAGTTTTTTTTTCATATTTATGTGTCAATGCATTTATTTTATGCTGTAGATGCTTTAAATATTAAAAAAATTGAAAAAAAATGAATATTTTTGTATGTGCCAATTTTTTCCCGATAATTACGATTTTTTCCGATTTTTTCCCCTCGGCGATAATATCCCGATAGCGATTTTTTCATCTTTGATTTGAATGTACTTCAAACTTTACTTGCACGATATAAAAAATCTTAAACTTCATTGTGGAAAAATTTGCAACTAATATCCATGAGTTATTTTAGCTCCTTTGTCGGATGGAATGTAATGTAAAAGTAATGGAATAGGAATCAAGTGGGATTGAGCTTGATATATGTTTTCGATACATATATTATCATTAAATATCCCATCTCTTCTAATAAAATGTATCATCCTAGGGTTCATAGATTTCAAATGTCAAATTATATAAAATTTCATTTTATCATTGTTAAAAGCTTCAATTTCTTCCAAAAGTTGAAAACCATTTTTCTTGTCATTGAATACTACATAACACTGAATACTTTGGGTAAATTATCAAGGGTGATTCGAGGTAATACATCTCGGGTTATATTAGGCTTGTTGCTATAATTATGAAAATAAGGCGGTGATATCCAAAAATCAACACAAGGTCTCGGTAAATAGTTGGAAACTAAGTTATTTCCCATTGTGATCATTCATTCTAGTACTTTCAACTTTAGTCGAGCAGACCCTTAGATCAACTTTGCATTCCTCAACACTTAAACTTATGGACCGAAGTTCTCTCAAAGCCATTTCTACCTATATTTATTTAATGCATATGATGAAATGAAACTATTAATAGCACCAGTATCAAATAATATTTTGATTTTTTTTTGTCATTAATAGTACATGAGGACTTCACTACAGTGGATTGATGTTCTACTTAGTTATTGTTGACTACTGCCTGGATTCTATGATTGACTTGAGCATTTGATGATGGTTCTTTCCCTGCTTTATGCATTACATTTGACGAGACTTTTGGACAATCACGTTGAAAATGCGGTCCTCCATATCCCCATTAATTACTTTGGATCCCCTTGAGTATAGTTATAATATATATAATATATATAATAAATAAATAAAGTGATAATATAGTTAATTAATGAATAAATAAAGTGATAAATATAATATTAATTAAACTTGGACTATTACATAGCGAGGAGATAAAATTATGAGTTTGACAGAACGAGGGGATAAACTTAAGAGTCTGACACCTCGGAGATGATAATTTGCTGGGTTTTCATCCTTTCCAATGTACTTCACATCATCATAGGATGATGGCGATCGACTTTGATTTTAGTTTTAACACAAGAAGAGAAGAATTGTTATTATTATTATTATTATTATCCAATTTTAAGGTCGCAGCCAAGCTAGACACCAAATTGGTGTATGAGACCCCCTTGTTTGTGGGACAAGGGACCCTCCTCCACGCAGCGGTTTGACTGCTAAGTCTACGGAGGCATACATACCCTACCCCGCCCACTCACGCTGTATTAGGTAAGGTATATACATAATATATATATGTGTAAACCTACATAGATATATATTGATTCAACTAACGTTATTACTTATTGTAATTAAAGTAAAAGTGTCAATTAATACCCTCTGATTGTGCCGCAACACGTAACATGTAGTTAAGGAAATTTCATGATGATTCAAATATATTAAATGAAGACCGAACATACAGGATGGTGCATTCACATATGTCTTGTGGCTCTTATGAGTTTTTAGCAACATCAATTATATATAATATTTAATACCTCATGCATGTTATTAATCACCTACCTTATTTCTACATTGATAAATATCTTAAATTTTCTTATTTATAACTTTAATTTGCATCCATCCATTCACCTATTTATTTATTTATTTTTTATAATTAACATTAATTATTAACCTTGCTTCATTTACATAATTTCAAGCAATTGAACTATAAAATAATCCTCATATTATTCAATACATTTGTACCAAATGTATCTACCCATTTAGACATCTACATTGTAAAGTAACTTCCATATTATTTAATAAGTTTGATCACGCATTATATCAACACATATCCTAAATAAAAATAAAATTAATATTACTCAACCATCATCGATACCTTTTTACCTAAATAAAGTTTATTTTATATAATGGAGAGCTACTGAGAGTCTATTTAGTATCTGGAATATACAATAAGATTCCATTGTGAGGCATGACAAAATGTGGCTATAATATATATATATATATATATATATATATAACTAACTAACTGACACTTCACCTTAATTATTAATAAATCTATTAAAGCCCCTATTCTTCCTCTACATATATCTCAGGGGCTAGACTTTGTCAACATTGATGACATATGAAGCGTTTTACATTATATTTGTTAAAATCAGAGCTTAGTCATCTATTCAAGAACTAATCAAAACGTCATGAATACGGCTGAAACCATATCGTGTACCAAGAAGGTTCTCCATTTACTGATGTTACACCAAAAAGATTCTCCACGTTTTGGCTTCAGTTACTGTGAATGGAGATTTAAAATTCTGCCATGTGAATTAGATCGAAATTTTCTTTTATATTTGTAGTGTCTTCTCTCTCTCTATTATTTAGCATTTCTCTCTCTCTGTTATTTAGCATTTGGAAATTGACAAAAACTTTTTCTACAAAACTCAAAACTTGAGCCATACGAAAATACAAATTTCTCTTTAGCTGTTGTTTAACTGTTTTAGTTTTTTTTTTTTAAACAAATTTAGAAGGAAAATTACAAGATAAAACAACGTAATAACAAAAACTGTTTGGCCAAATTGGGAAAGAAATCCAAAACGTAAAATAAATAGTTAGACAACACCGTCAAATTTACGCCTTCATTTTCGAGTTGGAAATATAATAATAGTGTCTTTTCCGGGTTTTTATGGTCAATGATACGGACAATAACTCTCATGGCACTGATGTGATAAGCAATTTTTGTAATAATACACGGATTCTGATGTCTTATATGTAGTATCCCAAATGGAAATAAACAGCAATATAAAGCACATAAACAAAGACATACAACGACTAGAGACAAATCATAAGAAGAACATACAATATGGAGAACGCTGAGCCATTTTATTAATACTGAGAAATGGAAATGAGTACAAAGGTGATCAGAATGATGGCACCTCGGCTTGCGCTAGGCAAGCGTAGAAAGACCCTCAGGAAATGACTCGCAATGGCTGCTCTCTCAAGGCTGCGTTATCTCCAGAGCTGCTGGTACTGCTACTATGCTGCTGCTACTGCTGGAATGAACTGAATCTTTGGGGCTGCTCCCCACCTCAGAAAATTCTGAAACTTCGGGAATGGCCTCTCCTCCCAATACCCAAAAAAGCCCAGAAACCTTTCCGGAAATGTCTGGCCCCTGAAAATGGCTCCCTTGAGGCACTACGTTATTCCTCAATGAGGGACGCTGGCCCTGAATGATCTGCTCCAAATAATGGCACCGGACTCCTCCAAAATGCTGGAATAGGGAAGGGCTGGCCCCTTTCCCACTATCTCGGGCTGAATCCACCGACAAACCCTCAATCCGGAACCACCTCCTCCCAAGAATGCATCCTCCCTCTCACTGACTGCGCTGTCTCTCTGAGTGAATACTCCGATTGTGGTAACTGCAACTCTCTCTGGAAAAACAAGGATGAAACTCCTAACCCACGCAGTTACTTGAAGTCCCTTGGGGCTGAGGTTGGGATTTCCAAACGGAGACACCCGATGTACTGAACAGTATGTGCAGACTTTGCTAAACAACAAGCGTGCTCAATGTCAAAAGACAAATCTCATAGATGCATAATCAGAATGAATCCAAATGAGGAGACCCTCCCTCCTTTTATGCTTGGTGAGCTGTAATATTCCTAATTAGCATTGCTAATTGGAATATTTCGTTTTTGTTTAATTTTGCCACTTTAGCTAAAAGTAATAAATAAAGTGAGAAATAAGAGGGGTCATCTCACTTTATAAAATAAAGTGCTTTCCTAGTTGATTGACGTTGTAACTTAAAGGGGTGGCCTTGGGGGTCCACACGTGTATGAGGGGAGGCCTCACGTTGACCCAAGGGTAACTGCACAGGCCAAGGAGGGTGAAGGACGCAGTTAAGGATTTGGAGGGAGTTTAGCACTATAAAAGGAGGGGTTTCCACTTCATTTGGCATGCATGATTTGATATTGATATTGAGAGCTAGACTTCTGTCTGCTTCAGCACGCCGGTTGTTTAGTCGGTCTGCAGCACTGTTTAGTGCACCGAGTGTCTCCGTTCGGAGATCTCACCCTTAGCCTCGGGGGACTTCGAGTGCCTGCCCTGGTAAGGTTATTTTCTTGGTATCACCCTTAGCTTCGGGGGACTTCGAGTGCCTGCCCTAGTAAGGTTATTTTCTGAGTATCATCCTTCAGTTTCAGTGGTAATTAGCAGCAGTTTTTTGGTGGAGATTTGGAGAGGAGATACCCCCTTCTTGAGACTGCGCAGATCCAGGAGATAGGACGCTGATCCAGAGGGGAAGGACGCAAATCCAGCAGGAGGACTCAGATCTGAATAGTGAGGACGCAGATCCCGCTGACCAAGGCAGAAAGGACGCAGATCTGGAGAGATAGCAGCAGATCTAGCCTTGGAGGACGCAGATCTGGAGAGATAGCAGCAGATCCAGCCTTGGAGGACGCAGATCTGGAGAGATAGCGGCAGTCGGCCTTGGAGGACGCGGTCTGCGGAGATAGCGACGAGATCCAGCCTTGGAGGACGCAGATCTGGAGAGATAGCAACAGATCTGGATAGGGAGGACTCAGATCTAGCAGATCTAGCTTTGGGGGACGCAGATCTGGAGAGATAGGACGCAGATCTGGAGAGGGAGGACTCAGATCCAGCAGATCTGGGCAGCTAGGACGCAGATCCAGTCAGGGAGAACGCTGATCTGATGAGCAGGGTCTTTGTGTGAGGGTTTGGCAGCGTTTTTCAGTGTTTCCAGCCCTGAGGAGTGGTCATCTCACCTGGAGGATTTGTGGCCAGCGTTTCATCTGTCTTCTGCGCTGTCACTAGCAGAGACAGCGTTTTCACTTGTGAGGGCTTGACTGGTGGTGGAGCATCAGTTTCACATTTTCTTGGGTTTGTCTGGAGGATTGAAGATCAGCCATCTGTCTAGTTTCCAGCTCATAGTGCCAGTGCATTCCAGCAGCAGTTCTTCATAGCAATTCTTCAGCCAGCTAGGACGCTGTCCTTATTTGCAGCCATTATTTGTTCTGAGAGGGTCTCCACTTGCCTAGGGCAAGGATAGGTGCACTCATTCTGATTATCTTGTACTCCTATCTATGTGTTCTGAGATTAATAAAATGGCTTAGTGTTCTGGCATTCTATGTGTACTTGTTCCATTATCTGGTTCCAGCATTTTGTTTTATATCTCTGTCTGGCATATTTCTGTGTATTACTGGTTATTCCCCTTTGGGGATATTACATGAGCCTTGCTCTCACCTAGGCCCCACCATCAACTGTGTTGTCTCCTTGAGCCACACTGTCCATCTCTCTCTACGCTGGCTTGGTTCCACACTGCCTACGCTGCCCCTTTTCCCACGCTACCACTTGACCACTAGGCCCCACGTTGCCAACTAGTCATGTCTCTTAAGTGTGAGTTAAGTGTCCCTCTTCACCCACTTTATTTATAACTTAACTTTATAAAGACAAAATAGTCAAAATTAATATTTCCAATTAGCTATTGCTAATTGGGAATATTATATTATATTTGGCCATCGCCCATTTGTAATGCACCTCAATCGTCAGAGCTGGGCCATTCACTCTTATACAAAGTTCTTTGTAGGCATTGAACAGTCGATCAATGGCGACAGATTTGGAGGATTCAACGGGCAATGGATCAATCTGGTCTGAACTGCCTCAACATTTGGTAGAGACTTTGTTGGCACGGTTGCCCTTGGACTGCATTTTTCGGTTCCGTAGCATCTGCAAGTGTTGGAACGATGCTTTGTCATGCAAGCATTTCAATAGTCTGTGGGCCGAGTTGGGTGTTGGCATTTTCCATTTAATTATAACCGCCCCAAGAAGCACACCCAATTGAACACATAGATAAATTACGTGCACAACGCATTGGGTCCACATAGAAATATAGCGTGTTTTGGGGATAGCCTTGAGACAGCGTGGGTTTTGCTCGGCGTTAAGGCCGGAGCAAACATGGGCAGATGACGCAGGGTCGGCAAAGGCGATGGACTTCGCGACACTGCCTCTCGCAAGCAACAACAATGGCGAAAGAGGATGGAAAGACAAATGTTTGAAGACGAGGGTTTCTAAGCTTCTTCATGTGGTCTAGTGTTCATCTTTCTGTCGCTCTTATAGGCGCTTATTTGTCTCCTTCGATTGGCAACAATGGATACCCAGTCAGGCTCTTCCAAGCCCCGGGAGCTCGAGGCGAAGGTGCTGCTGCCTGCTCATACTGCAAAATCGCAGAGGCAAAATCACTTGAATTTCGAAACTATCTTAATGTCCGAGACAGGGTGTCCAGATGATTTCGATTTCAACTGCAACATAGAATGAGACGCAGACGGATCAATTTTACAACTGTTAAAGTTTGGTGGGTAGAGCTCAGGGGCTGATTTGCAGAGCTGTTTAGATTATCTGATTGTGTTCCCTCTGCTTTCATAGACTCCCGCTACACTCCCATTCTCTTCAATCTCAAATATTTCAAATCTTCAGAGGTTTTTTTTTTTTGAGGAACTAATTGAAGCAAACTCTGATTTGGTTGCTCTTAACGATGAATTTTGGGAAAGTTTATCATTTATTTTGGAGAGGTTCTTCCTTCTATTTGATGGTTTTGTTTGATATTATCAAGATTTGGGAAAGATAGAATTGGATAGGATTTGATCTGGATTCAAACATAAGAGATGTGTAGTTGGTCAATTTAGGACCAGATTATGCGCGCTACTGCTGAGCCGAGGACCCTGATGCCGACGGCAACTCGGACGATGGCCACAATTCCATGACTGAGACGGAGATGATGACACTCATCTCAGCGCTCTCGGCTTTCCATTACCTTCACATACAAGTGCATGCCCGAATTCGAATGTTGCGGAGCTCGTTATCCTTAGGGTCAAGGCTCATGCGTGGCCGCATCTATTTAAATTGCGGTTCGGTTTTGGTGCCCACGCGTGTTTATATATATATCTCGACGCTTTGAGTGTGTGCAGAGACAAATATAAATTGGTAATTTGCAGCGAGACAGTCATAAATCGTTTCCTATTGCAACGTTTATTTATTTAATTTAAACCGTGGAAAGCGTAAATTGTAACACTTGTTTTCATATTTGAAGTGGCTATAAATCATAAAAGTCGACTGTGAATACAAAATGCCCAATAGTGTTTGTAACTTAGCTCCGATACCATGTGTAAGGACCATAATTTCCACAGTTAACAATTAATTCACTATTTAATACTTACCTGCAATCGTGTTTGAAGTTGTTCCAGACCCGTCATGGCTCCCGCTCCCGTTACCAAACCGCCATTTTCCTCCCAGCCTATCTGGGGTCAACCTCTCCGGTCCCCAGATCCAGAAGACAAGTCTTCTGGCCCTCGTGCCCAAAACTCCAATAACAATTGAGATCACTCCATGACTCTGTTAGAACTCACTACTCATGTCTCCCACAGTTAGAACTCCTCTGACAGCATCCGGGTCAGTTTTCCCACCTCACTACCCATGCCCATCAAGTTCCTCGCCCTCCCTCTTTCTTCTTTTATACAATAAATCCCCTAAGATATTTATTAAAATATCCTCCTTTAATAAATGTCTTAGTCAAATATCTTAGATTTATTAAAATATTATTATTTAATAAATATCTTGGATTTATTAAAATATTATCATTTATTTGCATAAGTCAATGCTTTTACTTTCCTTTGAACAAAATATTAGTTTATATTATGATAGTGGTAGGTATAACTTTTACTTTACAATACATTCATTATATTCTCGTGAGTTAGGTATTTTACTCAATACTTTCAATAATTCACTCTATTATCGCTTGCCGCCTACACCTACCTACAGTTAGTGGGAAAAGCCTTCAACCCCACAGGTGTGGTTGGTGGCAAGGAACTCAGAGAAGGGGCTGTCACCTATTCCCAACTCTCTCCGTTTAAGCTATCTCCTAGGTTAGCTAAGGGGGGTGGTCCCTAAAGGAAAACTAAGTTAAAGATGTGAGATTTCTAGAAGAATTGATTAGAAGGAATTACTTATCAAAGATGACTCGATTCCAATATGTAAACAAGCATATAAGTATATGAGCAATATTCAATGATGTGTTAAAAATATAGACAAGTGCTTTAAAGTAAATGACAAATGCTTGCTCAAAATGAAATTCAAGATATAATGACAATAATCCCACAAAGGAAGTGTTAGACCAAGATCACAATATGCAATTAAATTTGCAACACCAAATAAGGGTATTTGCCAATGAAACGAGATATATCAATCATCCATAGGCATAATGATCATTAAAATGACAACATGCAATGAAGTTGCATGTAGAAACAAATTTCCAAGTACCATAGAATTAAACTTGTTGCAAAATTTAAGGAATTAAAATGCTTGCATCCAAAGTGCTTCTTGAGATAATATTTGCATGTGAATCTTTAAACCGTCAAGATAGCAAAAAATTTGGGAACTTTGCAAGTAAATGTGATGAGATAGTGCTCTTGGTTTATTTTATTAATTAGTTCTAAAGCAAGGTTACAATTGAACTCTAATCCTCAGACCTCACCCTCGCCCAAATATTCGGATCTCACAGTGAGGAGTCCATAGAGGTAGAGGGTCCCTAAAACGTCTATTCAACCAACTTAAGTTGGAGGTAAATTTTAGAGATGCAAGTCTAGTATGAAAAGTGAAATGCCTAAATGATATGAAAGTGAGTTTGCAAGTGCTATGTAAAATATGGAGATGATTCAATTAAATATGCTTCATAGTTAGAACAATAACTCAAGTTGCCATAAATTGAAAGTGTTATGCTTTTTTACTTGTAGTATATTGTGAAACTTATCCAAATGAGAAATAGATCACAAAACATAAGTAAGTGATAGCAAATGAGATTGCAAATTAAGAAATTAAAGGACTATGCGATTTGTGTTACTTCCCAATTAGAGCATGCATATGTGATGTGAAAGAAAACGGAAATGTCAAAACCACTAAGTCAATTCATCTACAAATTCTCCCCTTTGAAATGGAGAGATAGGGATACCAATGGGTAAAACCCACGCTCCCACAACAAAAACAAAATTTTTTATTAATTGTATAAGAATGAAATGACCATGAGGCCTTTTCTAAACCAAGGAAAGTCTTTACAAATAAAAATTGAGACCAAAAACTTTTCCTCGGTGAGAATTTCTAAGAACTCAAAATAAATTCAGACTTTACAATAGTAGAAGAGAAGCTAAGCCTCTTCTATGCCCACAACCAAAGAAGAGAGTATCTTCCTCATTTGAAATTCAGCCCAAAGGTCCTGCAACAACTTGTTAGTAATTTCTTGTAGTTGTCCACTCAAGCTGTCACAAGAAAAAATTCGAAAGAGGGCTACAAAACCAATCAAATATTAGATAGATAAAACTACAAAATATTGCACAACAATTTGCAAAGGGCTAAGCCAAAGAGTTCGAGTAAACTCTCCTCTTTGCTTGGTCATCTTCAAGCTCTTAGATAGCAAATGAAAGCAATGAAGTATAATGTTTTAAAAGATATTCAAATTTAGAAGTATTCGGCTTGTATACAAGCTATGTCTCAAAACCCCTGCAAAACCACTTTGTAAGATAAGGTTATGAAGGTTCAAAGAACAAATGAGAGCTCCTTTGAGAATGTATCAAGAGTGGGTTGGTCTCTCTAAAGACTTCCCCCAACACTTTATTCTTTGATCCCAACAAGATGTTCCCTCTACAAAACTTCAATCAAGAATTAGTTCCATATAGATCTAGCAATAAACAATGATAAGAAACTCTAGAGATTTATTTGAAACCAACTAGAGCATACTCCTAAATCAAATGTCAATGTAAGATAGCTGTACATTAACAAATCTACAAGAGCATATGGAAACGAATTAGATCAAAGCATGAGTAAAAAGAATTATACCAATGATCAACAATTCATCACACTCCAAAAGGAGGAACCCCTCATGAATGAAACCCCAAAGTCTTTATTGATATTTTTGAAAGTGTACAAGGCAGCAGCGCTTCCGCAAGCACAATAGCTAGTAAACAATGATTACAATATGAGAGCCCATGGCTCCATTATATAGAAATATGGGAGCAAATCCCAATGAAGAACCATATGCCAAGTGGTGAGAGAGAGGAGATCTCAAGGCAAATTCGAATTTGGTAAGTGGAGCTCTAATGCCAAGTGTAAAAATCGAATTCTGGCAAGTGGACATCATTTTCTTTTTTCCTTATGTGCCAAATTCGAATTTTATGATGGAATGACATGTGTTTATGGTTGGTAACCCATGTGGGGACAATTTCCCACAAAAATCTTCACCAAATATTCTCCCAAATCCTCCCAAATATGCACTAACTTCACAAATTCGAATTTCCAAGTAAGTAGCTCTCATTTAATGCCGGAAATTCAATTTTATTTGAGCACATGTATTTTCCTTGATTTGAGGAGTCCATATCACCTTGGGACTTCACTTTAACTCCTCCATAATTTTCCACCTCATTTCCACCTCATTTAGCATGTGTGGATATTTATTTTTCTACATTTATTTAATTTCTCGCTTAATTAATTGCCAGATTTCCCACTAAACTTAGGAAAAGTGGGTTTTGAGGGTTCAAAACACATTTTTAACCCCTCAAAGCGTGTCATAGTAGAAAGTTGAGCGTGAGAGGTGTAATTTTGATTACTCATATTTCATACAACTTCTCTAAACAACACTTATTACAATTCAATTACAATTTTTATTGCAATTTTCGACGTGCGGGAAATCTAAAAAATTAAAAAATCACTACCTAGACCTAACCAAATTCCACGGAATTTTTTGTGTGATCTAGTATGGTAATATACATTGACTCTAGACACTAGGAGTCACCCAGGGCCTCACCATCAAGCCGTACTCCGGCTTTGAGGTAAAATTGAAGGAAATTCAAAAAACTCAATTAATTATTAACTCCTAGTAGGGAGATGATAATTAACCAAGTAAAAAATACCTCCCAGAGTAATACTCACTTGTTGGCAAGTTCCCAGGCTACCTAGGTCTGTTACAGACTCAATACTGACTCAACATTCATCATTACTAGCATCACTTATTACAATTCCCCGTAGGGCGTGGAATCTGGGTACAAGAGAAAATGATAAGAAGTAGAAGTAGAGTTTAAAAACTCTGTTGAACTGATGATATCTGATGATATCTGATGGTACAAATGTCTTCTGGTTCATCCTTGGGCATGGAGTCTTCTCATCATCATCCGGTGCCCCTCTAGTGGTCAACACACTCATTACTTTACACTAAGATTTTTTTATAATTGATTAGTGTATGTACTAGTGCAGTACACTTGATACATGCATATGTAGATATCATATGCAGGTCTCATATGCATGCTAATATTTCTATGTTCCATATAATTCGAGTTGGGTCATTACATTCTAGGTGGCATGTTATATTTGGATCTTTCGGTTCATCCGGATAGTTCTCCATTAGGGGTTTCTTCACTTTGGCCTTGGATGTTTGGAGAGTTTCACCTATATGGGAAGTATGAATTCAGAGTTAAAGCTTCTTCTCCTCCTCTTTATCAATAGGCGATGACTCCTATAGACCTTTATAAAATTCTCCAAGTACCTCCAGTGGAGACATTTCTCTCAATTTTTGAGTTCTTGAGAAGTATCCTTTCTTCTTTGTTACTGTCAAATTTATATCTTTTTATTGCTTAGACAATAGGCTTTATGTTCTAGTTCTTTGACACTAGAGGTTAGATATGCTTTTGGAGGAGCTGGATTTGCACTTGCACCGCTCCCACTATGTATTGATTTTGGTGTATATAGCAGTCCCTTTGACCTATTTATGGTCATTTGTTGGATATTAATAAAGTCATCTTATCTTATCTTAGCTTATATGGATTCTCTTATTACCTTTATTATGTTGGATATTCCTTTGTACATGAACTATTGTTCATTACATTGGTATTATAGTCCCTCCATGGGTACCTCTGATTATTGTGGCTTTTGGCCACCCTCAATATATCAGTTTTTTTCTTATTCTAAGTCTTTGACCACTGACCAGCCTTTGGCTATTCAAGGTTCATAAATTGTATTGAAGAGAAAAACCATTCTGTTGGAATCTTCGAAGAAAACCAGAAATAGGGAAAAATAATTACAAAAGAGAAATCAAGAAAAATATCAAGATTTAAAACAACATGGAGATAAAAGCATCATTGTTAAAGTTTCTGAAGTCACCAGTGAGGATTATAGAAAAAAGTATTACAGCACCATCCATAAGCAACATATTGTGGAAATAAGAACTCAAAAAATAGAGTGGGGAATCGGAAGACAATCTGCTGCCAAAAATATGTTGGAAGAAGGGCCATCATTGTCATTGTGTGGTTGTTGTTTCCAAGAGAGATACTTATTGGATATTCCGTAAATGAACTTTGTTCAATACAAAATCTATCATAGTTTCCCTCAAACCTTCGTCCTTGTTAACAAGAGTTAGATTGGAACAATTATTATTTTGCCTGAATATTGGAATGAAAAATCATTTAGTTTTATGCTCTTGACTTGTTATATTGTCTTCCTTTTCGTCCACTGTTTTTAGTGATACAAAGCATTACATTGATATACAAAATTGAGATAACCTTAGGCATTTAGCTTTATTTGAAATCTCTTGAGATGGTTTTCAGTTTCCAGCATTGGCATGTTTGTTTGTCTGAGTTCATACACAACAATCCTATTGGTTATCATGACAAATCAAGTTTTCAGCAGAAAGGGTATTGCCAATAAAACATATTTTCGGTAGAAAAAGGAATAATGTTTGGAGATATGTTTCTCTATGTAGATTTTGGTAGCTGTCTCATACATGATCTATTTCTGTTTTATATTTGTTTCAATTTGTTCTTTTTATTTCTTGTTTATTCAGGCTCCACAAAAGCATCAAAAATATGTCTCCCATGTTTTGGGGTTACCTATGAATAAGGTTGTTTGCAAGACCAAACGCCTAGGTGGCGGCTTTGGTGGGAAGGAGACACGATCAGCATTTATAGCTGCAGCAGCTGCTGTGCCATGCTTCCTCTTGAGACGGCCTATCAGGATCACATTAGACAGAGACATTGATATGCTGATCACAGGGCAAAGGCATGCTTTTCTTGGAAAATACAAGGTAGCAAGCGACTTCATTAACTCTGACAGATTAATTTTTTAGTTTTGTTGTCATTTCTAAGTCTTTCTATTTTCTTTTTGTTTTCTCCTCTGTAATACTAATATGTGAATCTATTGGGCACCTGTTTTATATATGATGGTAATGCAAAAGATTTCTCAATTGTTTATGACGTTCGAAATGCATTTACATCTTTATTATATGTGATTTTTTAAAGCCCATTGTTGAGTGTTGCTATTACTCTCTTGTAACATGCCTAGCCATTAACCTTGGTTCTATGATGTTTCATTGTAAAAAGCTGAACAAGTCTAACTGTTTGTACCAGGTTGGATTTTCGCAAGAGGGGAAAATATTGGCACTGGACTTAGAGATATATAACAATGGTGGCAACTCATTAGATTTGTCATTTTCAGTTCTTGAGCGTGCAATATTTCATTCTGACAATGTATATGAGATTCAAAATGTCAGAATCAAGGGTAATGTTTGCTTCACAAATCTTCCCAGTCATACTGCATTTAGAGGGTTTGGAGGGCCTCAAGGGATGCTTATTACTGAAAACTGGATTGAACATATTTCTAGGGTGCTTGGAAAATGGCCTGAAGACATAAGGGTAAGCACTATAGTACTGGAGGATCTTTCCATCTAGTGTAGCTTCCCCAAATATATTTAAATCTGAGCTTCTGTACCAGAAAATCAACATGAATTTCTTGGTTTAGCTTTTATTTTCTCAAGAATGTTTTACTTTTTGTGTTTTACACAATTGTTTCAGATTGCAGCCATTTTACAGTTTTAAATTTTCTTTTCTTCACAAGAATGTCAGAGATATAATAAATAATCCTTGACGTGTTACATTATCTATTATTTTGGTTCAGATGTATAATTAGAGTAGCAATGACTTTTCTGTACATTTTTCTTTGTTGATATTTAAACATACTAACAACAGATTTATTTCTTTGATAAATTTTTCAGGTTCATCTATCTTCTTAATACTAATGAAAAATTTTGCATTATGCCTTTTGCAGCAAGGGTAACATGTTTAGGAAGTAGTGGGATAGAATGTAAATGACTTGGATATGGCATTATATAAATTAATCAGGAGCTGTTGCAGTGTCTGTACAATTTCATTTATCATGTTAACATGAATTAGTTTTATCTGCAGGAATTGAACTTTCAAAAGGAAGGATATGTGCTTCATTATGGTCAGAAGCTTGAACAATGTAGATTGCAGCAGGTTTATAATGAATTAAAGGAATCTTGTGATTTTGACACATCTCGCAGAGAGGTTGATAAATTTAATTCACTAAATCGTTGGAAAAAGCGTGGAGTGGCAATGGTGCCAACAAAGTTTGGCATTTCTTTCACAACCAAATTTATGAATCAGGTATTTATTCATTCAGAATCTGTTCTTAGCAGCGTTTTCTATACTTGAAGGTTTGGGAGAATTTACAAAGTTATAGATTAACTGATTAACATAACAATTGGTGTACAGTCTTGACTACTCTTTTAGTGTTTAGAGATCTGGAACCCTCATTTGGTCAAATTGGAACATTGTATTGTATTGGATGTATATAGGGGTACAAAATGTCTCTAATAAAATACAATAAAGTGAGTGATCACTTTGGACCAAGTCATACAAGAAGCACAAAAGACAAGTGTACTAATGTACAAAAAGATAAAGTACAAATATATTAAATATGTGGACATATCCACTATTTCTGTAACTCTCATTTTTTCAAATTGGAGTTATGTATGCATTCATAATTTCCGTTTAGCAGCATGTTCTCTACTTGAAGGTTTAAAAAAACCTGCAAAAGTTATATAGATTGTTTTGAATAGAGGCAGGCATAAAAAGTAACTGATTAACATAACAATTAGTCTTCACCACACTTAAGTTTTTAGAGATCTGGAACCCTCACTCTTTGCAATTCAAGGTAGAGATTATTCAATTTTTAACCATGTGTAATATGTTTGCACTACTCCCTTTTTAGTATATAAGGATGTGATTAAAGTTATCTTATAGTAAGTTTGATGTGAGCACAGTTACTGCAATGCAAAGATGCTCACGTAGATGATACAAGTAAACACACAAGGGAAATTATGCAAGCATAAGAAGAGAAATTGTAATATCCCTAAGGAAAATTTATAGTAATAAACAAAGCATGTGTAGTAAAAGCAAACAAAAATTTACACACAAATCAGATCACGAGGTAGAGCCAAAAACTGTGCTGTGCTAAGACATTTTACTAATAAAAAATGGAGTTACAAACTGGTGCTCGGAAAGTGTGCACTTGGGCTTGCCATGGCATGCTAGCAAAGCCCAAGTGAAGAAGATGAATCCCCCAAGTCTGTTGGCTGATCTCCCTTTGGCTCTGCGCTGAATGCCCAAAAGATGAGCTGCTGGCTGTGAACAATAGCTGCTAGGGCCTCCTATAGTGCTCAGAAAATTCTGGGAAATTAACGTCGGGCTCTCCACCAAATATCCACAAAAACCCATGAAGGAATTGACCAAACGTCGACCTTGGAATTTCGGTCCAATTTCCCTCAATGTTCCGCCGAGTTTCTGGGACGGGGAAACGCTGGATCGGGGATACGCACAAGGGGGACGTATATAAGCAACAACAAAATTTAGGGAAATTTCGGGGAAACAGGGGGACGTCAAATTCATAACAATTATAAAATTATTAAAAATTTAATATATAGAAATAAAAAATAAAATCCCAGAAATATGTAAATAACTAAGTTAGTAAATAGTAAATCATTAATAATTATGAAATGTACATATAAATATGATCATCATTTCATATTAGACTATTATGAATCATAATTATCAGTTGACATTTAAGCAATCATCAATGTAAACTTGTAAATCCAAAAATAAATTACTAAATTGAACCCATGATTTGATATTATGCAATGTTTCATCGAAATTCATCGTTTGGAAATGGAAGACCCTATAACTAAATTCTCAGGCAGTGCATCCGTCTTTTCTTCTGTGCCATTTCTTAAGAGAAAACCGAAGGGAATGATGAGATATAAACAAAGATCTGAGAGTATACCTGTAAAAGTTACATGTTGAAATTTGTACGCTAGCCTTGTGCAAAAAATTACAAATGTGTCATGTGTTTGTTTGACAAGGTTATATGTTGGTATGTATTATAATGGCTTTATACCTGTGCAATGACTATTGTATGGACTAAATTAAGATGAATATGCACTGAAGTATTGACAGCGAAATTAGCAGCCACTAGTACCAAGGTTTCTTGCAAAAGTATCCACAGGAAATACTTGCACTGAGCTTTGAGGCAGAAGATTTTCTTTGATTATGATTATTTGGCTATAAGAAGACTAAAAGCAACAAATATTTAAGAGATGGAGGCAATACAAGCTTGGAATCCATAGAAATGATTTAAAATACCCTAAGATCCACAACTTCTGAAACTGGGTTCCGATACCATGTGTAAGGACCATAATTTTCACAATTAACAATCATTAATGGAATTTATACTACACAATCCAGAGTGGGATATTTGAAGCAAAATATATATCAATTGACTATTTAATACTTACCTGGAACTATGTTTGAAGATGTTTCTAATGTGCCATGGCTCCAGCTCCCGTTACCAAACTGTCGTTTTCCTCTCAGCCTATCTGAGGTCAACTTGTCCGGTCCCCAGATCTAGAAGACAAGTCTTCTGGCCCTCGTGCCCAAAACTCCAATAATAATCGAGATCACTCCATGACTCTGTTAGAAATCATTGCTCATGTCTCCCGCAGTTAGCAGTTAGAACTCCTCTGATAGCATCTGGGTCAGTTTTCCCACCTCACTACCCATGCCCATCAAGTTCCCCCCCCCCCACTTCTCCTTTTATAAACAAACGCCTTTCAAGATATTTATTAAAATATAAATATCTTGGATTTCTAAAATATCTTAGTTTTATTAAAATATTATTATTTAATAAATATCTTGGATTTCTAAAATATCTTAGATTTATTAAAATATTACTATTTAATAAATATTTTGGATTTCTAAAATATCTTAGATTTATTAAAATATTATTATTTAATAAATACCTTGGATTTATTAAAATATCATGATTTATTTGCATAAGTCAATGCTTTTACTTTCCTTTGAACAAAGTATTAGTTTATTTTATGATAGTGGTAGGTATAAGTTTTACTTTACAGTACATTCATTATATTCTGGTGAGTTAGGTATTTACTCAATACTTTAATAATTCACTCATTACTCTACACTGAGATTTTTCATAATTGATTCGTGTATGTACTAGTGCAGTACACGTGATACATGCATATGTAGCTATCATATGCAGATCTCATATGCATGCTAATATTTCTATATTCCCTATAACTCGAGTTGGGTCATTACAATTAATATTATGCAAGGTACATCTAAATTAAATTAATCATTTGACAATTGAAATTACACAATGCACATCGAAAGTAAATTCATCATACGACAATGACATTATGCTGAAGTTATAAAATAGCCATAGAATACTAAACTAAAAGTAAACATAGAAAGTAGTGAAACACTAGAAAATTTCTCAAAAAGTACTAAATAATAAATCGCAGCTCCAATCCAGTGGCTCCAAGTCACAAAATGAAAATTGCTACTCCAATCTGACAACTCCAAGTCACAAAATGAAAATCGCAGCTCCAAATGTCTCAGGCCCCCAGTTGATGGTAAATCCGAATCACAACAAATTGCATCTGGAAAATGTCGAGCAACGACAGTAAGAAAATCTCGAGCGGCAAGGTAAAATGTTGAGTGACAGTAGAAGGAAAATGTTGGGCAGTAAGGTAAAATCGTAGGGTTAATGTGAAATGAATGAGAAATGTGAATGATTATGTTTTAGAGTTTTAATTTATCCTTTAGTTTTTATTTTCATTTTTTTAAAATCTTATTAATATTTGTAATATTTATGTTTTTAATTGTTATTAGCAAAAAATTTGGGGGGACGCGGTTCGTCACCAGGAAAAATCCCCTCTGAAGTTTCTCGGAGTTTTCCCAAAAAAG
The DNA here is from genome assembly GCA_034641835.2 of Pinus albicaulis. Lineage (NCBI taxonomy): Eukaryota > Viridiplantae > Streptophyta > Pinopsida > Pinales > Pinaceae > Pinus > Pinus albicaulis. Next base: position 270,831,602 of record CM076577.1, on the reverse strand, counting down.
GGGACATGGGGAAACATTTCCCTAGGAGTTTCCCCATCCCAGGAGCATGGGGGAGCGGGGAAGCGCTTTCCCCACCTTGGGGGGCGCGTCCCCGTGGAACACTGATTTCCCTCAATGGCTCTGCTACTGGGTATTTTGAATCACCTGTAAATCCTGCTGATGAATGCTCCCAAAATGACTGCAATCCTCGACAGATCTCCTTCCCGGGCTCCCCCGCAAGTTTCAGCCCAAAATTCCCTTCTCTATTGAAGCCCCTCGTGTGACACTATCAAGGATTGCACAGTGCCTGTGCTGCTGCTGCTGGAACTCCTCCACACTCACACTACGATGCTCCTGGATCGATCTGAAAAGGATGAGACTCCCTCCTTGGGTTGGCACTTGAAGTTCACCGAAGCAAGGGGTGGGATTTCCGCCTGAAAATCTCATGTGCTCAAAGCACTTGCAGACTTGGCCTCCAGCTCAAGCGTGCTAGCCTTAAGTGAATGCTAAAATGGTCAAGAATGCCAAAAATGATTGCCTCGTCCTCTTTTGTCAAAGAACCTCCCAATTTTCCATGTGGGCCCAACTATCGTCCCCCACTAATTTCACTCCATTGAGTGTGTACTTCCTTGTGGGCCGTATTTCTCTATGGGTGGCCCCAACTCACCACTAGCAACTCGATTTTCTCCACGTTCTTCTTATGTTTGGGTCTCCCCTTAACTCCAAAAATCATGTGGGACCTCTAAACCCACCTTTCCTATGTGCAAGTACGAAATAAGACAAAATTGGGAAAAATTGATATTTCCCCTTAACAACATTGCTAAGTGGGAATATCACAGAAATGTAGTAACATTACACGTGTTGTACACTGTATTGTACTAGATAGATATAGGAGAGTGATCATCTCTGACAAGCTCCTATAAAAATTAGTAAAGTAGGTGAGTCATAAGTGATTATTTTGAACTAAGACACAAAAAGCACAAAGAAGTGTACTAAACTACAAAAAGATAAGCACAATATATTACATGTGTGAACATATCCACTATGTAAAAATTCCTAGATCCGGAATCCTATTGCAACAACTGATGAAAATTCTTCTATTTGTTAATTCCTTCAACAAATTATTTACAGTGTTCTACTGTAAATATCAAAAACTCATACACTATAGCCTTCACAAATTAACTGCGGAAAAAATATATGTGCGGAAACAAAATCTGAGCAAGAGAAAATCATAGACACATATGACACTATTATTTTTGGACCAATGTCCTCGGAAAAACCCAACGCGAGAAAAACGATGCAGTAGCTGAGGGTTTATTTATTATGTAGTAATTCTGAATACAATCTGGGATGCCTTGTTGGGCATTCTCATAGAGAATCTGACTAAAAAAGAGCTAGTGAGATTATCTCACACTGACACTGGAAGTCTAAACTGGCCAATCCCCGAACTGACAAGCCCTCCACTGCCTTTGTACAGTCTTTGTGCAATCACTGCGTCACTCTGCGTGGGGACTGCATCATTGTTGCTTGCTTGCTAGATCTGACCCTTTGGCCTCTCCCAGTCTCACACCTCGGCTCTTCGACATTGGATCTGACTGATCCTCAGTTGAATCACGAAATTCCTCAAGCTTACTGCGCTGCCTCTGTGCAGGCTCTGCGTAGTTGCTACGCTGCCTCTCTGCGTACTGCTCTCTGTCTTCTCTGTTGTGCATTCCTGGCTCAGAAAAATCTCTTATCGACAATTATCTCTGCCCCTCTTTGCAAAAATCTTCTCGATCTATTTTCTCCTTGAGCACTGCTAACTAAAGAATTTCGATCTCTAGATTTTCTCTCTCGATGTATCTTCCAAATGATCCATCAAGTCCTTCTTATAATCTTCTTGTTAAGACTTCAACAATCGAGATTAATTCGTTAATCAACAACTAAGATTGACTTTTGACTTGATCTTCGTCTTCTCTAGAAGATTCACACTCTGTTTTATTAATACCCTTTAATTATTTTTTCCTAAGTTTAGACTTAGGGTCCCATTAAAAATAATTAATTATTTTAATAAAACACACTTTGAGTGGAATTTTCAAAAACGATTTCTGGGTTCTTTGGAATACATGTGTCTAATCCTCCCTGTAAAATTTGAGATTTAGAGCACATTCGATGCTACCCAAGTCAACACTCCCTCTTAGCAAGGAATGTGCTCTAGCAATACAACCAGCTGAAGTACTGCTCTAATCCTGCCACATCTCCCTTTGCACTGCTGATGTCTGATATTGCTGCCCACCAACACTGTGCTGCTACATCCATGTTGATGTTGACCCTGCATATTGTTGCCAATTGCCACTGCGCTGCAACTAAAAAACATCCAAAATCTAAACTAAGTTTTAAGTAGGATGCATCTCTTATTGAAGATCTGACTGCTGTTAATCTCTGCGCTATCCCTTTGAAGCCTCTACGCTGCTGACTCTGCACTATGCCTTCCTGCACTGCATCCAACTCTGTTCTACGCTGCTCAGACGTAGGCGCTCTCTAGCCACTGGGTTGTCACTTCTGCACTTCTCTGCACCAACTGAAACTTGTCCATCCTACTACCTTTGATTTGGGCTCTTGTAGCAAGGTGATGATCCGAGAGGTGGACTCCTCAAGGATCCTGCCCAATCTGTATTCCTGATGAACTACAACTCTAGATCACCCCAACGCTCCCTTGGCGATATCTAGGCAATCTTGGCGAATTCCTCCTCTATCTTTGCAGCTGCAATTTATGGATCATACTTCTCATCTTTGTCCTTCTTCTTGAGAGGACACTGTATGGCGTAATGTCCCATCTCGCCACACCGAAAGCACTTGATCTTAGAGATGTCCTTCTTTCGTCTCCGCTACTTCTGCTGCCCTTTTGATGCAAGGGTTGCATTCTCCTCCTCCTTGGGTTTCGACCCACTGCTACTGCTGCCATCAAGTTTGCACTTGAGTAGATCTATCCTCATCTCTTCTTGCTGAAGAGCTGTCTACATTGCTTCCCAGTCCGGTAACTTCTCTCTGCCCAAGATTCTTTGGACAAAGACCTGATAGTCTTCGAACACTGAATTTAGGGCCAGTTTGACCATCTTTGTGGCCTGAGGAGCTGCTCCCACAGTTGCCAACTAATCTCGGCTTCTGCATCAATGCGCTCTCGCTTTGGCATCTTGGTAGTCTGCATCTTATCCTTTAAAAACATCTTCCTTTGCTCGGAAGACCCCTGATATAGCATGGCCTACACATCCCACATTTCCTTGGCTATCCCTTTGACAGAAATGTGTGAAACAATATGATCCTTCACTCTGTCGAGAATCAACTGTTTGGATTTTAGCCATGTTCTTCTTGAAGGGTTTTAATGGTGCGACATCTACTGGTTCAGCCTATGCACTATCGATAAAGGTCTTGAGGTCATGTTCATCTAGAAGGAAGGAGATCCTTTCCTTCCATATTACGTAGTTGGAGGCACCCTCCAAACGATCCTGGTCATGCAACCCACTGGCTGCCATCTCACCTAATCACTGTCGATTTGCTGCCTCTAATCCTTTGCGCTACTGGCTCTACGCACTCCTTGCAGGAGAAAGCCAAATAATTCACAAATTCTGTTGTTTCTGCACAGGAAATCAGAGTTTCTTGGGAAAGAAACTCTCTTAGGTCAGAAATCCCCAAATGTCTCTTCAGCTTCTTTCTTCTGACGCTTTTCTGTACCAGCAATCATTGCTACACAGAAACTGCATCCGACCAGCTTGTTGATCCGTGCTAATCTGTTGTGCTGGTCCCTCTGCCTTTGACAAACTGCAAATTGGAAATCTTACCTCTCTGTCCGCTCACTCAAAGAGATATTCCCTTGCAGATCTAGCCCTCCTGGCTTGGACTACATAGTCACTGGGGAGATCGATCTGCTGGTTACACAGCTCTTTGATCCCCAACTTCTTCTTCAACTCTGGATGTACTGGATCTTCTCCCTTGTTCCTCTTGCATTGCTAAACAAGCTCTCATACCATGTGAAAATTCCTAGATCTGGAATCCTACTGCTGCAATTGATGAGAATTCTTCTATTTTTTAATTCCTTTAACAAATTATTTACGATGTTCTACTGTAAATATCGAAAACTCATACACTACAACCTTCACAAATTAACTGCAGAAAAAATATAAGTGCGGAAACAAAATCTGAGTAAGAGCAAATAATAGACACATATCACACTGTTATTTTTGGACCAATGTCCCCGAAAAAACCCAATGCGGGAAAACCGATGCAGCAGCTAAGGGTTTATTTATTATGCAGTAATTCTGAATACAATCTGGGATGCCTTGCTGGTCATCCTCACAAAGAATCTGACTGACAAAGAGCTAGTGAGATTATCTCATACTGACACTGGAAGTCTAAACTGGCCAAACCCTGAACTGATAAGCCCTCTGTTGGAAATATTGTCATTGATGGCAATGGAGGCAGCAAAGATAGGCAAAGAACATCAGCAGGTAATATGTACAACAAAGGCAGAGGCAGAGGTCGAGCAGCAGAAGCAGCTAAGGCAGAGGCAGAGGCAGCGAATATAGAGGTAGAGCCATTATATCAGAGGCAGAGGTAGAGGCAGAACCGTTATCACAGCAGAGGCAGAGCCGTTATCACAGCAGAGGCAGAGCCATTTTTTAATTCTGAGAATCGCTACCCCAGCTGGAGGATACATAAACACAATTCCGGGAATCGTATAACCCAAGCGGCAAGTATATATATATTTATACAAACCTTATTCCGAGAATCATTACCCAGCCGGGCGTTACATATAATATAAACACAATTCCGGGAATCGTATAACCCAAGCAGCAAAATATATATATAAATCTCATTCCGGGAATCGTTACCCACGCTGGAGTATATATGCAGCGCATTTACATATATTGCGCCTTATGCACAAAGGTCCAAAGCATATATATTAATCTATACGGAGCGCTTTATTATCAGAACCAAAGTACCATAAGGTGGGACTCTTCCCAATCGCATCGAAGATTATAAGGGCAACGGAATAGGTTAACAACAGGTTGCGATTGTGATTGACGCCCGGACCCGATGGGTCTATAAATCATGTTTAATATGTGTTTGAGTTCCAGTTCCAATCGCATCGGCAAAATGCAGTGAACAGTGGTCAATCGCATTGGACAAAAGCAGAACATCAGAGCAATATATTAAAAGAATTGCGATTGCGATTGAAGCCCGAACCCGATGGGCTTATAAACTATGATTAACAAATGTTTGAGTTCCAGTTCCAATCGCATCGGCAAAATGCAGTGAACCACTAGTGGTCAATCGCATCGGACAAAAGCAGAACATCGGAGCAATATATTAACAGAATTGCGATTGCGATTGAAGCCCGGACCCGATGGGCTTATAAACTATGATTAACAAGTGTTTGAGTTCCAGTTCTAATCGCATCGGAGAAAATCTGTGCAGCGGAACATGTAAACAAAGAATTGCGATTGCGATCAATTGCAATCGGAAGAAGTCGAGGAGTAGTATATCGCATCGGAAAATGTGGCAGGTGGGCCCGAAAAAGTTTTTTTTGTTTAAACAGGTTTTATTATTTACGCCGAAAATTGATTTAAGGCGTATTAAAGGGCAGTTTGTATGATTAAACTCTGTATAATTATGCTGAGAAATGAAATTGGGTTATATGTATATAAAAGGCGTTGTTATATATATAAAACGTTGTTGCGATTGTATAGAAATGTGCCGCGTGGTCTGTGGACCCACGGGCCTCGGCTTAAGGTGGAGGGCGATTATTAATATAATACGAATGCGATGTGTGCAATCCCATCGGGCCTTAAAACAAAGGCCGTGGTGTATGTATGTTCCGCTTGCGGAACTCACCACATCAACAAGACACTTGCTGTGTATAAAACGTTGGAATTTGCCCAGATTTAGAGTCAGCAGTTATATATATAAAAGGGGCTGATATAAAAAGCACAGTTACAAAAGTATGGCATATGGCCGTTACCCTGTGACAGCGAATAAGGAAACAAACAGAGCCGAAAGGGGACAAAGACACAGTCAGAGAAAAGACAAATGCGCAGCAAGCCAAGAGACAAAACAAGTGAGCTGGAGTTCTCATTTGTAATTTGAATGTAAATGTTTTATTTAATTTATATTGTTGTGATGCATTAGCAAGTCTCCGGAAGAGAGAAAATATCCCACTATAATGTTAAAATAAGCACCTACAGTTACATTTTTCTGAGTGAGCTGAAAAGAAATGAGAAGGCTGAAGACCAAGAGGTATGACTATCCATTTCAAATTCCTAGAGGAATACAAACAGTCATGTGAGGAACTCTATATATACTATCCACTGGATATGCATAAAAAAAAAAAGGTGAGAGAGAGTAAATATAGAGAAGGCAGAGCACAGAAGAGTGAGGCAGAGAAGATTAAGAAAAGAGGAGCAGAAAGAGATGCTACAGAACAGAGCTGATATCTGAGGTAAATCAACAAACTATTCGTTTGATAAATTGTGGAAGTTGGAGCTTCCCTATCAAGTTGCAGCTTGATAGCTGTCAGTTGTCGCTGACTGAGGTTGAAGCCTCCTGTAGGTTGGTGCCTGCAGAAAATTGACGGGAGTTGGTGCTTCCTTGCAAGTTGTAGCTTGCAGAATTGAGGTTGGAGCCTCCTGTAGGTTGGTGCCTGCAGAAAAATAGTGGTGAGAGGGAGTTGGAGCTTGCCTTTGCATCACAACAATAATAAGATGTGGTTTTCTCCCTTTTTGGGTTTCCACTTATATCTGGTGTCTCTGTGCATGATGTGTATGTGTTGATCTAATTTGTATCATCTGCTTAATACCTGCTGCTCTCATATTAAGTCCACTGTTATATTATATTAATACTTGCTGCTCACATGCTAAGACTACTCACATATTAAGTTGGACATGAAATGAAGGTGTAAATAAGTTTTAATGAAAAATTGTTAAAAGTCCATGAATGTGTTAAACTGATTCACCCCCCCCCCCCTCTCAGTTTAACTAAGGGTTCAACACCCTCCACTGCCTCTGCGCAGTCATTGCGAAGTCTCTGTCTCACTCTGCCTGGGGACTGCGTCACTGTTGCTTGTTGGCTCTTCTACTAGCCAGATCTAACCCTCTGTCCTTTCTCGGTCTCACACCTCGACTCTCCGACACTGGATCTGACTGATCCTCAACTGAATTATGAACTTCCTCAAGGCTATTGCGCTGTCTCTGCGCAGTCTTTATGTAGCTGCTACACTGCCTCTCTACGTACTGCTCTCTGTCTTCTCTATTGTGTATTCCTGGCTCAGGAAAATCTCCAATTGACAATTATCTCTGCCCCTCTCTGCAAAAATATTCTCGTTCGATTTTCTCCCTAAGCACTGCTCACTAAAGAGTTTCGATCTCTAGATTTTCTCTCCCAATGTATCTTCCAAATGATCCATCAATTCCTTCTTCTAATCTTCTCGTTGAGACTTCAACGACTGAGATTAATTCGTTAATCAACAACTAAGATCAAATTTTGACTCGATCTTTGTCTTCTCTAGAAGATTCACACTCTGTTTTATTAATACCCTTTAATTATTTTAGTTTCCTAAGTTTAGACCTAGGGTCCCATTAAAAATAATTAATTATGTTAATAAAACATACTTTGAGTGGAATTTTTAAAAACAATTTCTGGGTTCTTTGGAATACATGTGTCTAAGCCTCACAAATTTTGAGACTTAGAGCACATCCGATGCCACCCAAATCAACACACTATACTTTATTTCCTCAATTTCTCGTTGCGTAGATGAAATCATCCCTGATTTTTGTTGCAGGTAGTGAAACTATTGCTCAAACGCTGATTGGGACAACCACATGATTTGAGTGTGTCAAGGGTTTTAAATATACAATGACATAAACACAATGTGTAGAAAAAATAGAGAGATACTTCAATGATTTTCTTTTCCATAAAAAAATATAATAATGTATTTGTTATCCACCAAAATGTGTAACCCTATAGGAGAAAACTTTTCTCCTAGCCTTGATAGCCAACTGGTCAGCCACATAGCTAGTAACCCCTGACAACCACCACTATTTGACGATATGCTCTTATTTCTCCACCACCTGCATCAACCATATACTTCTCACCCATTCGGCATGAGCACATGCACGAAAGTGGGATTCCTTTTAAAAGGTACTTTTATCATTTTGCAATCGGGTGCTAATGCTTGCTCAGTTTTGGTCATTTGATATCGATTATGAGGTGATTTATAAGAATGATGGGATTTGACAATGATCTTGTTCCTCACCTTAAATGGGGGGTTAATCTTCGATCCTAGTTTGGTGGGACCTCCCCTAATGGCCCCGTTACCACACAATCTAGCAGGCCCCAAGATGGGAAGCCTTATAGGACAAAGAGCAAGACCAAGTGATAACAATGAGACAATGGCCCGATGTCACCACAGTTAATGTTCGCTTCTCTTTATGGACTTTCACCGATCAAAGGAGTCTCGGTGGGAAGGGAATCACTTGGAATAGGTAGATCAATGATTAGGTATGATGTGATTCCACAAGGGCCATTCAAGGAGAGACACACCAATGGCTCGATGCTTTAAAGAAGCTAACACACTCCCCAAGAAAAGCCTTAAGATTAGGAGATCAAGACTTAGGGTTTAAGATATGTGATGATAAGAGGTATTCCTAAGGTCAAGACTCGAGGTGATGAGATAGAATGTCTCAAGGAAGCTATTTTGAGATGTTTTGACACATCTAAGAGGCTCTTTGCTCCCTTTAAGAGACCTAAGAAAGACCTGCATAAGACCTAAGGTTTTGTGAATTATCGTGGACAAAGGCACTTTCAAGGTCAAGGCAAGGAGAAGAGAGGGATTCTTATGATTTGTTCCAATGAATACTATGCTCATACAACCCTCAAAGAAGTCCCCAAACCAAGAAGATACATGCTAGGTGTTTCCCTTCTAGGGCACACCTAGGGCACAAGATTTAATTGATGGAAAACTGTAATAAACCTACCAAACTTGGAGGACCTCTAGACAAGACCTTAAGGAAGAGTCTTGTTCTCATAGAATTCAAAAATTCACTCTCTAGACGATTTCACTTGATGCCCTAGTCTATCCGTCCAAGAGGAAGGGGACCAAAATTTAGGAGTAAAACTTATGGAGGAAAGGAAGTTTGATCACCAATTTGCTTGGTCCAGTGCCTTCTTCCTTTGGCTAATGGAGTCCTAAATGATTTAGATTGGCCAAATTTGTCTTCAAGAAGGCTAAACATTGATGCCCTAGCTTCAAACCTTCAACAATTACCTACTGTTAAAATATGGAGTTTGATGAAGAAAAATAACATTTCATTACAAGGAACATTCATTACATGCTATATCATGAATAACATATGCAAGAGCCAACAAAATAGCTTCCAAAAATTTCTTCAACAAAATTAGGGCACAATAACATTTACATTAGGTGTAGCAATTACATACATTATACATTTTCAAAAGAAAGATTCTATGAACAAAAGAACTTACAAGATAACCATGAAATACATCCCATCCATATCCAAGAAGTAGCTCCAAGAAAAGATAAAAAATCAGGTCGAAATATCATAGTGCATCCAAGATTCTCCACAAGATCACCAAAAAAATGCGAATTAGCCAAAGAAGCCAAAATCCCAAGTGTGATGAACATGAAATACAAGTGAAGGTGAGTTTTATTTATATGTGTCTCACTATGTAAAATTATTAGCCTAGTGGCCCCTAACATTATAAAACATGTGCAAAATACAAGCCTTGGTCACAAGCCAACCATGTAGCTTTCATAAATTGGGAATTATCCATCCAAATTCTAGCCGAATATATAACATCATGCTGATGTAGGGCCATTGGAAGGCCACGTTGAGTCCTCTACATTCCAAGATGAGAGAGAGGGCTTCATAAATCACCAATTATGGGATGGCCCCTAATTCTTCGTGCAAGTCATCATGTGGGATCTCAAAGTGGGTTTGGGGCACAAAAGCTAGTCTCATGGGTCTCCCGATGATAGAATATCTTGTATAATGCTCCAAATGAGGGCTTTGATGATGGTGCTTTCCCTCCCCTGTCTCAAGGGTGAGACAAACCTCCTCTTGGACTTGGATCAACTACTATAATATGCTAAGATGATCGAGGCGCAGTGGTCCAAGTGCATCATCTTGCAATTAACGCGGGGAAATGAACATACTGTTGAGGGTGCTGAAGGTGCCCATTGTTGAAGAATCAATGCAATTATATTATTTTTCGATTCTTTGATCTTGATAATTACTTGTGAATGTGTTGGCTTCTTTTACTTCTTTATTATCTTATCTTTCATCAAGAAATTACCATCTTATGTGTGTATGAAGGTAAAAAACAAGAGACACAAGATATAGGCACTATGCCAGGGCAAAACCCCCCTCAAGGGGAACGCCCAGTTAAGATAATTCTTCTTTTCAATAGTATTCTTTGGGACTCTGCACCCTAGACATGAGGCAAATTTTCCCTCCACACCAAGTCAACCTTCCAAATCTTCGACCCAGCAACAACAACAACTTGCCCTCTAGCAGCTTTGACTAGGTAGCAAATTCAGTAGCAACAGAAACATCGAACCTTATAAGATTTCGATCTCCTAAGAGACGGCGCGAAATGTAGAGATTGCTTCACCAAAATTTCAATTTTCTCTTCCTCTTGCTTCTAGACCCAACTCGTACTTCTTTATGCCTCTTCCTTCCACTTCGCACTTTTTCCCTTGATGTAGTAAATATCGAACTTGTTTGAGAAGTGATGGTGCAAATGAATTCGATCTCCTTGCTTTTATAGGCTCCATATGAGTTCGAATTTCACCCTTTGAAGCCGACTTGATCTCCTTAAGGATGACATCATGTGGAGGGCTTCAAAACCATTTTTGACTCAAAAATAAACCTAATTACATGATTCAAAAGCCGAAGAAGGGTCAATATAAATCTATAATGACTAACCTAGAAGTCCACAATGGGGACCTTATACTAATATGACCCTAGCACGAAACCGATGCTTTAATAAGTCATTTAATAATAAAATAAATGTCAAATGATAATATAAATTCTTTTTCTTTAATTCTTTGGATAAGTACAATAAATATAAATTATGAAGACTGAACCTCGTTACAATCTTCAACACTCCCTCTTAACTACGGAGATATTCATAATATACAACATGAAGATCTCACTCTATGTGAAACTATGAAGAATTTTAGGCACCAGAATGCCTTGGACTAGGTTCCTGACCAGGGCAATCTATCCATTTGGTCACTCAATAGTTTAGGCACCGCAATGCCATGGACTAGATTCCTGACTAAGGCAATCTATCCAATTGGGACTTGTTACCACTCAAACCGATAGGGGACCTAAAGGGGGATCCTAAGAGGTCAACTGCTCGGCTAAGTGCAACGATGGAGGCTTAGCCCACTGTCACCACACTTAATTCTCCATGCTCTTTATGGACTTTCACCGATGGGAGGAGTCCAGGTAGTATATAAATCACTTGTAAGTATATGTCAATGGATAGGTGATGAGTGACCCTGAAAACCCTTTCCCTAAGGTGGATTGAAGAATGGAGCTTGCTTGCTCTTTAAGCAAGGGGCTTGGTCCACTAGGGGTGAGGGTTGAGGTAGAAAGAATAGGCTTATAGATGAGGTTCACAATCACTAAAATCCCTGGGGAACTTGGATTCCCAAATGGTCTTTGACAAGTAATCTTTGATGAGAAGCGGGACCACACAAGGCCAAGTGGACTTGGTCCAAGTTCGAGGATGGAATATAGCAACCAACAATGTTCCTATGCTGGACAAGGTGAGGGGAAAGGATCATAAAGGAATATTCACTTTAAAAGGTTAATTTAATCTTATTGAGGTCTACCCTTGGGGATGCCTAGGTAGATTTCGATCCTAGAGCTAGGGTTTAGGATTCCTAGAGATCCCACCGTGAGAATGGCTTGAAAATTTATGGAGAGGGAGGGGACCCACCAGCGCAGTAGCTTGTAGGAGATTGAAAGTTTTCCTTGGGTCAATTCCCAGGAAATTGATGCCCTAGGTGACCCTTGAAGGGTAGACTTGGGAAAAGGTGAAAAAGATGGAAATTTATGGATCCCTTCTATGGATCGGTTCCTTAGTTTAGTTGGGGAGATGTAGTCAAGGATGATTAATGAGTAAGAACTTGGTTTCTTGGTCAAGGAGGCTTGAAAAATCAACTTCGTCCAATATTGGTGTAGAGAAAAGAATAAGAGACTTTCAAGCATTTATACTTTGGTAGGATATTCCAACACATAGGAAATAATTAAGTATAACTTGGTCGAGCGTAGCGTTAGGTAAAGTGTGTTTCTTTACTATGTACTTTTTTAACTTATAATCCGACGATCACGATATGTAGTGATCTGATAGTTCATTGTCTTCTCGGTATTATCGACCCTTGATTCGAGGTTTAACACCGATTGGTCCATGATCTCTATTTAAAGAGCATGGACGGTCATTTGTTCGGTGACCATTTATGAGAGAAGCTTATGTAAATTTTCTTTCTTTATAATAATAAATTGCCTGAAGTGGTTGCATTGGCTGTTGTCGTGGACTGTTTCCCTCTTTGAGGGTTTTAATCACGTCAAATACTGGTGTATTGATCTGTGATCTGTTTGTGAGCGGTGACCTTTGGTGTTTGATCTAAGGAACTTACCCTGTAAATTCCTACATGGTATTAGAGCTATTTTGAGGGCCGCATCTGTTGTTGATCCAAATCTAAAGACGGTTTGATTGCATGCGACTGTCGTTTTCCAGATTTAGTATTTCTGACCACTTTTGAGCTAGGAGAACTGCTCTGTTGTGTCCAAAGCGTTTTTTCTAGTGAGGAACCCCTTTCGTTTCATGCAAAAAGGTTTCTGGTTGCCCAAGTTATGTCATTTTAAATCTGGAGGTATAAAGTAATTTTTTTGCAGTTATATTTATTTATCCCTCTGTTTATTTTGGTTTATAGTTTTTTTTTATTACTGGATCTATACCCTATTCTCCGCGTATGCTATTTGCTCTGCGCTGTGTGAGATTTGGCAAACCAAAAATAAAAATACGAGATTTTTCTGCTATGTATGGTCTTTCCCCGCGACTTTGTGCGATCTTGGGAAATCAGAAATAGCGAGAAAAATATATAGTTGTCGGATGGACTAACCAGAAATCTAATGTTTTGCCGTAAAGCTTGTAATTTTTATTTTTTTTTGTTTTTTGCGCAATTGCTTTTTTGCAGGAAAAAGCACGCACCCCGAAGAGCAAAAGAAATAAAAAGAAGCCTTCCTCCTTTCCAACAATTATAGATTCCTTTTACTAGCTCACTTGGTGTAAAGTTACTTTATGAGAATAAAGGTCTTGGATTCAAGTCTCTTTGTCAAGCTTTTTTTTTTTTAAATATTTTTGTCAAGTTACTTTTTCTTAAAAAGTTTTTTGGCATGTTACATTTTTTTTCCAAAAGGATTTTATTTAAAAAACACGTAACTTATGTTTTAAAGTTACTTTATGTAATAGTGTTTTTCACCCATTATAAAATTTGAGTCACTTACCGTCTAAAGTCATTTTATCTTTTATTTAAGTTGCAGTCTACTTGGTCATTAGTTCATAAAGTAAGATTGTAAAAGTGACTCTCACTTATTTATAAAAGTGGGTCACATAAAGTAGTATTTAAAAAAAATATGAGTTTATTATATTAAGTTTGGAAAGGGGGGGGGGGATTTTTTTTTTAAGTACAATTTCATCATCAACTTTCAACCAATCACGTGGCTACTCGGCATCTACTACAACTTTTCTTCAAAAAGGCATAACTTTTTCATCTGGAAGCCATTTTCAAAGTCGTTTTTTTAAACAGGCATAATTTTTCAAGATCTTTCCATTGGAGCATTTAGTTTCAACCTTTTCAGCTTCAGTTTTTAAAAATAGAAAGTTCATGCCCAATTATTCTTAACAACACCATTTATTTCCAATGGCTATCCTACATTGTAAACTTACTTAGAAGTAAAAGGCTTTATAGAATAGCCCCAGGACTAGAATCTAAACCTACCGATGGAGATAAAAAGGCTAAATGGGAAAATAAACAAGATCAAGCATGAGAGTTGATAGGAATGTCCATTGCTCAAGATCTTAGATTTCATATCCAAGAAATTGACTCCCATGATGAAGCTATGAAAAAGCTAAATATTGTTTTTGACATTAAAAATGAAATCAAAGCCCACCAGCGTGAAAATGAGTTGCTTATCTTGGATCCCAATAATTTCTCTTCTATTGGAGATTTTTTGTCCAAATTCAAGACCCTTAGACTTCTCTTAGAAGGTTGTAAGGTCAAAAAGGAAGATGGTAGTCTTATCTATTCCATTCTTGCTAAGTTAGGCCCTGCATACTCTGTATTTGTTTCCACCTTCCATTCCACTACAGAAGCCCTCATTTCTCAAGGAATACCCTACAAACCCCCCTCTTTTGATGCCTTTTGCGATTCTTTGTTAAGAGAACAAGAAAAACTCTTACACCTTGGTCTTATTAATACTGGAAACTTTTCTAAGAAAGCTTTAGCAGCCCAACAATAACCATATCTAAAGAATCCTAAGAAGTAGTATCCTAAAAAGAATGGTCCTAAACCTAACAAGGGTCTTAAGCAATCTCACTCGCAAACTAAAAAATCAACTCAACAAACTGATAAGGCAAATAAAAACAAAGGGAAAAGATAGATAGACATTGCAACTTTTGTAATCGTGATGGCCACGTAGAGTCAAAATATTTTAAGAAGATGGAAACCTTGAAGCAACAATGAAGAAGCACAACATACATTTGGAGAACTCTTCAACTTCATCTTCGGGAATGACACTTTCTGCATGTGGTTGTCAAGCATCAAGATCTGGTTATGCATTGAATGTATCTTCTTCTTCTCATTCTCATGAGTCACTCATTGATTCTGGAGCCTCTTACCACATGGCCAAAAATAAAGCCATGTTTTCTTCTTTAAATGATTGTAATACCAAAAATATTTATGTTGGTGATGATAGATCTCTTAGTGTTTTAGGGTCTGGAACCATTCATCTAGATAATGGTCAGTTTAATGATGTATTATGTGTGCCTACCTTGTCCTGCAACCTTCTATCTGTTTATCAGATAACTCATTGAGGTGAAGGGAAAACAATTGAATTCTCACCTCATGATGTTGTAATTAAGGACCTAAGAGATAATAGACATATTTTAGCTACTGGCATTGCTGATGATTCCACAAGGTTGTATAAGTTTGACAACTTTGGGTCATCATGTCTTCCCTCCGTTTTTGTTGCTCATAATGATGAAGTGAACAAACTTTGGCATGAGCGATTTGGTCACTTAAAGTATCGCTCTCTTCAAACTCTATGTAAAGAAAATATGGTGACTGGTCTTTTTATGGTATCTTGTCGAGATGGTGTTTGTTTCAGTTGTGTATTCGGAAAACATCATCGGGATAGTTTTGACAAACGTGCCTCTTTGCACGCTTAAGCCCCTTTGCAGCTCGTGCACAGTGATTTTTTTGTCCACTTCCAGTTGTTTCTTTCTCTGGCTACAAGTACTTCTTAACTTTCATTGATGATTTTTCTAGACGCGCTTGGGTATACTTCTTGAAACTCAAGAGTGAAGTTTTTAACATGTTTTTGGCCTTTAAGGCCTTTGTTGAGAAACAATCTGGGCATCACATTCTTAAGTAAGATTTGACAATGGAGGAGAATATGTTAACAAATTTATCAACTTTTGCACTGAGCATGGCATTCAATTGCAACATATTGTTCCACTCCACAACAAACTAGTGTAGCTGAAAGGAAGAATCACACTCTTAAAGAAATGGCTAATTGTATGCTTCAATCTAAAGGACTTAGTCTTAATTGGGCAGAAGCAATTAACTGTGCAAATTATAGAGTAAATTGCACTCTTACTAAGGTTTTAAGGAATATCACTCCAGAAGAACGCTGAAGCTTAATCAAACCAGATGTAAGTCACTTTCATGTTTTTGGAAGTGAACCTTGGGCCCATATTCCCGATGAGAAACATAAAGCCTTAGAACCTAAGAGTGAAAAATGCATTTTTGTTGGATATTCTGAAGATGTCAAAGGATATAGGCTTCTTCAACCCAAATCCAAAAATTTAATCATTAGAAGAGATGTAAAATTTGATGAAAATATATTGGCCTGCGACCCTAGTTCGGCGGGTGTGTCGCCTTTTGCATGCGAGCCTGGTTCAGCATATGTGCCACCTCTCTCTATCTCTTCTGCTTCTGACAACATTCCTTCTACTTCAGATGATGACAGCGAGGTTGACAATCCTTCTCCACCTCCTCAGGATCTTCCTTCAACTCCACAGCTTCCCAAATGGGTCTGCTCTACTCGAGATGCAACATGTTCTCTTACAGGTGACCCTACAGATCAGCATCGTACACGTTCTCAGTTCGACAAAGCCTCATCCTTATTAGCTCAAGTTCCAGAAAATCATGATACAGATACCTTTGAAGAAGCTTTAGCTCATCCGGATTGGGATGCAACTATGACTGAAGATACCGTTCCTTATTGGCAAATGATACTTGGGATCTTGTTCCTCTTTCAAAGGGAAGAAAACTTTTCATATGCAAATGGGTTTACCGAACAAAGTTTGGACCAGATGGAAAATTGGATAAACATAAAGCTCGTCTTGTTGCTAAAGGATTTTCACAAGTTGAAGGCACTGATTATACTGAAACCTTCTCCCTTGTTGCTAAAATGAATTCTATCTGCCTTGTTCTTTCCCTTGCTGCCTCCTTTAAATGGGAAGTCCATCAGAGGGATGTTAAATCCGCCTTCTTACATAGGGACTTGCATGAAGAAATCTACATGGACCAACCCTCTGACTTTATCCAAAACGAATCTAGCCTTTTTTGTCGCCTTAGGAAGTCTTTCTATGGTCTCAAACAAGCCCCTCGACCTTGGTATGCCAAAATGCATAACTTTCTCTTAGATAATGGCTTTTCTAGATGTCATTTTGACAACACTGTCTACACCAAGAAAGTTGTCCTTAATCATCCTTGTTCTTTATGTTGATGATCTTATCCTTATTGGTAGTGATCCCAACCATATAAACCATGTGAAGTCTAGCCTCAAAAAGAAGTTTGAAATGGCAGACTTGGGACACTTGCATTATTTCCTTGGTTTTCAAGTCTTGCAATACAAAGAAGTTATTACCCTTTCTCAGTCCAGGTATGCCTATGATCTCTAATGCCATTTTCACATGGAAGACTGTAAGCCAACCCCTTCTCCCTTTTAGTCTGGAATCAAGCTTTTTGTCAGTTGTACTTCCTCTGAAGTTGATGCTACCTTATACCGTCAACTTCTGTATCTAACCCATACTCGTCCTGACCTTTCCTTTGTCGCTGGTCTTGTTGCTCGGTTTATGCACAAACCTCATGAAAGTCACTGGAAAACAGCGAAAAGAATACTTCGATATATTCGAGGTACAGTTCAGTTCGGGATTCATTACAGTGCAGCACCATCTCCATTGTTGGTTGGTTTCATTGATTTTGATTGGGCAGGTGACCCAGATGATCGAAAGTCTACTACAGGTTATGTATTCACTCTTGGTTCAAGACCTATTGTGTAATAACCCTGCTCCCAGAGTTCTAAGATTTGTACCTATCTGAACTTAAGTTTAAGTAAAACAGATCAATTAAAACATTGTAATGGTAAAAATTGAAATTTCAACTTGCATAATTAATCTATGCGTAGAAGAATACCTGAAAATCAGCACAAATTTACGAATCCTGAAGCGGCTGAAGATTAGCTGGTGATGTCGTGAACAGAACAGATTCCGGGACAATCGAATCCTCCCAGCCAAATCCGGGACCAATCCCAGACCCAGAGGATGTCTCCTCTGCCCCCGTGCCCAGATTTCCAACAACAAGAGACTCCTTCCCAACCCTGCAAGCCGACATTTCCTTCTCACTTAACCAGAAATCATTTCTTTTCCTCCAAAACATCCCCCCCTTCTCCTCCATATCACCTCCTTTAAATAACCTCCCTCCACCGCCTCTTACTTCCCGAGGTCTTATCCTTATTAATGGTGATATTTTATGTATTTATGGTGGTACACTTTTCATTATATTTGGATAGGAATATAATCTAAACAATCTTCCTCCACCGCCTCTAACCTCCCGAGGCCTTATCCATCCTTATGTTCACATTAAATGTTGTTATGGTAGGTGATCCACATTAATGTGAGTCCGTATACATATTTATAAAGGTGGGATTTTATTTAAGTACTTTTTAATATAAATCTTTAATATTGCATACTCATTTTTAACTTAAAGATTTAACTTTATTATTTCATTTCTTTTATTACCTTGTTTCATAAAATTTTATACTTAGTTGAATTTAATATAAATCTGAAATCTTAATATTAAGTTCCCAATCTATGAAATCTTGATATTAGTAGGTAGGTGTACTAGTGCGATGTGGGCGGTATAGGCAAGTGTAGCTATCAAATGCCTATATCGTTCACATGCTAATATAGTTTTGTATATACTTGGGGTGGAATTGGGTGCATATTCTGCATGGTCTTGTAAGAAACAAAGTGCCATCTCTCTTTCTTGGGCAGAAGCAGAGTATCGTGGTGCTGTTGAAGGCAGCAAGGAAGCCCTGTGGCTTCGTCGGATCCTGTCCGAATTTGGTCTTCATCAACAACATCCAACTACACTTTGGTGTGATAATCAAAGTGCCATTCAGCTATGCAAAGATCCAGTGCAACATCAGCGCATGAAACACATTGAGCTACACATACACTTCATCAGAAAACTCATTCATGATCGTGTTCTTGAAGTGCACTATTGTTCAACCAATGATCAAGTTGCTGATATCTTTACAAAGGCTTTCACAGAAGCGAAGTTTACCAAATTTCTATCTATGCTTGGAGTTTAGGAAATATATCATTAAGGGGGGATAGGCTTTAATGCCTCCTTCCTTCTCCTATTGTGTCACCTTTGTAAATCCTTCAATCCAATCCCAAGTTGTTCTTAAGGTGGGATGTTAGGATATTCCGACACATAGGAAATAGTTAAGTATAACTTGGTCTAGCGTAGAGTTAGGTAAAGTGTGTTTCTTTACTATGTACATTTGTAACTTATAATCCAATGGTCATGATATGTAGTGATCTGACGGTTCATTCTCTCCTCGGTATTACCGACACCTGATCTGTGGCCTAACACCCGATTGGTCCATGATCTCTATCTAAAGTAGAGTTAGGTAAAGTGTGTTTTTTTACTATGTACTTTTGTAACTTATAATTAGTGATCTGACGGTTCATTCTCTCCTTGGTATTACCGACAGTTGAACCGTGGCTTAACACCCGATTGATTCATGATCTCTATTTAAAGAGCATGGAGGGTCATTTGTCCTGTGACCATTTGTGAGAGAAGCATATGTAAATTTTCTTTCTTTACATTAATAAATTGTCTGAAGTGGACGCATTGGCTCAGGCTCTGGACTATTTCCCTCTTTGAGGGTTTTAACTACATTAAATGGACTCGTTTCCCCTTGAGGGTTTTAACCATTAAATACCGGTGGTACCGATTTGCGATCCGTTCATATTTAAGACCTGGTGTTTGATCTAAGGAACTTACCCTGTAAATTCCTACATACTTCCATCAAAGAGTGCAAGCTTATCGAGAAAACATATCTTTAGGACATTTCATTCATATGAAATTGGCCCATACATCAAAATGTGCTAAAACATGCTCAATTCCACATTACATTCGTGCAACAAATAGACATAGTTAAAGCGTAAATCATCAGTATGCAACAACAAGAATAATAACATCAAAAATCACTTACAATGCCATAGATTATATCCAACCAGCAACTCGTTGCATTAACAAAGCTCCAAGAGAAAAGAAATAGCCCAAACCCATACATCAAAAATCAACCATCTCCAAAAAAGCTCCTCCAATGAAAAAGTACAAATTCTCTAAGAGAGAGATCCAATCCAAAATGTGATGATACCAGTTATTTTAAAACTCGCCTGGTTTGTCCGTAATCGTCAAACCGGCCTAAGTTAGATAGCCCACTTGCCGAAACCTAACAGCAACCCTGGCCATCTAGGGCATTTCGCCCGTTTTTTGAAAAAACCACCCAATCCGGCTTGGGTTAGGTGCTAACTCATCCGCGAACCCACATTTTCGGCGACAGTTATGTTTTAGGGCTGATTTGGAGCCAATGGGAGGGTTCATTTAGCTACTCTTTCCCTATGTGGACCCACGCACGGCCAGAAATGAGTTTTAGGGCTAATGTGGAGGTAAGGGAAGCATTGACATTTCATGGTAATGTTAAATTCTTAAAGTAAAAGTGACATTTCCTTTATTTTTCATTTTCATCCTTTTACTTAAATTTTTAACATTACCATGAAATGACTCAAGATGTTTAAGAGTGGTTTCGACCTCATTGGATTTCATATGGAGAAACTAGAATTTTAGGTTTCACTCAAAATTCAGCAGACTTAATGGTTTTCAGGGTTTCATGTTTTGGGAATTTGCAATGTTTCCATTTGATTCTATCATGTGTAAGGGTATGATATTGGCATTTGATCAAGAGCATGAAGTCCTTTAAGAACCTTGATGTACCCTTCAATCAAAGGAAAACAACTAGTTAGACATGCTAATCTTTTTCTATCGCATTTTAAGGTTGAGGAAATGAACCCTTCACTCAAACCAAAATCATTGGTTAGGCATGTTAAACTTTTTCAATTTCTATCATGTTATAAGGTTGAGCAATCCAAGTCTCAAGACTTTGAGCTAGATGATGTTTATGTATCTCTTGTTGATGATCCCATTTCTAGTAGCGATGAATCAATGATGAGTTTCATGAGAGACCATGTTGCTCAGTGATTTGTAGTTTTGATGTCTATTTTTGCTACTACTACTACTACTAACGTTGTAGAGGAGTTTTAGGAGTCCTCAAACTTTGAGCCATATTATTTATGTAGCTCATGTTGATGATCCCTTGTCTAGTAGTGGTGATGATTTTGATCATTATGAGGAGTGATCATGTTGTTGATCACTAATATGTAGTCTTGTATTAGGCCAATGGCCTCATAGCTTGTAGCATTGTTTTTGGACTTTATGGGCCATTTGGAGCCTCATTGCTTTTGTATTTTTCGATGATATGTATTGCACTCGGTGCCATTTTGATATATTCACCTTTGCATGGTATATAAATGAGCAAACTTTGCATATTTTGTCTCTATTGGCTTGGAATCATGGTTGCAAATCTTAAAAATAGTTTTTTTATTAAAAAAATAATTATTTAATGTATTTTTTTTAAACCGGTTCATTGGCATCTGACTGCCTGCTAGGGGATTCTGCTCCCAAGAAACCCTATTTTATTAGGCCACCGTCCTGGCCAATGCTCCGAAGCGAAACATTGGATGATACAAATGAACGTAACCTACATGAATATATAGGCTCCTAAGGGGCTTGGATTAGCCTAAGGGGTCCCTTATGGCTCTAATAATAAAATAATGTGTAAATAATGCACCTATTGGTGACAATCCCATCAATTTAGCTTATAGGTGTAAAAATAAGCCACACAAGGGCCAAATAATGACATATACATGTCGTAGGGCCCTACATGAGGCCTGGTAACATCCTGAAGTGCCATAATGAGGAATAAATTCCTTGGAATATGATGAACAAGGGGGGTGGCCCCTTGTTCTCCAAGTAGTAGACCTGTGGTGCTCCCAGTGGGTGTGGGGGCACATAAATGATCCCATGCATCTCCAAATGAATCGAAGATGCCTGTGGATGCTCCGTGAAGGCTCAAATGCTGTAATAAATATCATCGGGTACTCGTACAAGCCCTGGGGCACCCTCCAAGTGTGCGGTGCACTTGTGGGGCTGGTTGGGCATGATGCATCTTTCTCATCCAAGAGTGTATCTCTAGTAATCATTGAAAATCTTAAGGGGTCCATGAAGCATCGTCTGATGTTGTGGAGGCCCATACCTCTTGATTTACACCTTGTGTGTACTAATGTAGCCCTCGAGGGTTAGGATCCCGTAGTAATCCTGCATAAGATCCAATGTGTCCCCTAAGCTTCCAGTACAACTAGTCATTAGAATAATCGTGTAATAAAGTTTAGAATGCATGGATGACAATATGGGCACTTCATAATGGCACGCCCTTTCGTAGTGGGCTTTGGCGTGTGCTAGTGTCTCCAGGCTCCAAAGGGGGTTAACCAAGTACCTTATTAGGTGGTTTCAACCTTTAAAGGGGATAGTATGTCCAAGGTACATCCCTCTAATGGGGGTGGCAATTGATAGATAAGTGGAATGGAATAGGGAGTGAGAGGGGCAATCCTGAGTCACATATTGGGGCATCGACGTAGCCAGGTGGAGTGATGCCCACCCCTGGGTATATAATGTCTAGGAGGGAGCAATCGTGGTACATGATGTGCTCGACCTTGATTTTTCCACCCTTCCTTATATGCCTTTTCCCTTTTATGATTTTTCTTTCACTAATTGCTCGGGGCTCAAAGGGATAAGAACATAATGTGTAAGATGTAGCAGTGATTACCCCCTTTTAGGTATGGCGGTTCATTGCCTTCTAGGGGTTGGGATAATCATGCATTCTTGAATGATAAAGGAGGCTTATCTAGGGCCTATGGAACCAGGGTGATTGCCATGGATTGGGGTAGAGCTCATGTATTGGCTTTTGGCCATGTGCTAATTATTTTTGTCCCGACCATCTCTTTCATTTTGTGGTACAATTTCCTGTTAAATGTGGCCAATTATGCTTTTTCTTTTTCTTCTAGCTACATCAACCTCTGGGGGATCGTTCCAGGCTTGACCCAAGGTGGGGGCAAGGGGATAGGGAGGCTGGCCCTATGTGGACCTAGGTGGGATAAATGATGAATGGGGATATAGTGAGTGGAAAGGGAGTAATATATATGGATAGTGGAGCGGGACCACGCACCCAAAGTCGGGGTTTCCCAAGTAGTACCACCCTAAAACCAAACGGTCAATAACAGAGATCCCACAAGACTAAGATCCAAAGGTAACACCCAAAAGAGATCGAGGGGACAAGATCACAAACTAAGGCCACTCTTTCCACCAAATCTCCCTATCAATCCATAGCCAAAAGTATCCATGATAAGTAAACCCAATACTCAATTAACAAATGCTAAGACATACCTTTAGATTCGGGAGGCCGACCTTCAAACATACGATCAATACAGATAGGTGCGGGACCACATGGCTGGCTCAGGCAGCAGAGAAATGGCACAATGAGCTAGTAAGAGGCTCCAAGGGGCTGCTAGCTGCCGATTGAGGTCCATCATAGAGAAAATTTTCTCCTAGAGATATCACCCACGAAGTGGTGGGTAACATCTGGCTCCAACTGGGACATGATATCTCGAAGAGGTGGGCAAGGCTACTCGAAGGGGAGGTCACGAGAAATCTGAAAATCTCTTGGTCACTGTAGACTTGTTACCTGCATATGTCAAAGATCAAAGCCATCAGGCACCATGCTTTTCATGGTGTATTATGATCACCCATGCTTGATGTTAGCTCATAAAATCAACAAGTAATATGCAATTTTTAATCTAAATGTAGATAATTTATCATGAGAAATATCATATGCAGTTAGCTCTAATGCAAAATCAGCATGCGATGCATCCTGCTCTTACATGCATATAGATATGCTACCACTACGTGTAAATAAAGGCAGTGCAACCAACATATCATCATATCAATATCAATATACTCATGCCTGCTATTATGATTACTCATGTAGCAAATGTCAAATCGAATGTGGTCATAGTCACATAGAGGATGAAGGGGGTGGGAGGTAGGAGAACATGATCCCCCTTTGAGGTAAAAGGAAACCCCAGGAGAAAGAAAACGAGTTGATGCAGAAGTGTCGAGCTTTCCCTCTAATTACAGAATGGAGGAATGGATGATCACTGTCAAGAACTCCCTATGATGATCATTACTTATAGTTTTATGTTTTGTAGATGTCACCAGGTCATGATGAGAGGGGAAAGAATGTTGAGGGAAAAAAGAAGTGCAACAACTACAATGCTTGAGGTGATGGTCACATTGGAGAGGGGAGTACATGGAGTGATCAAAACCCCGAGGGTGCGCCCAAGGAGATAAAGTATAATCACTGAGGGGTTCTTCCATGACACTTTACTCAGAAAGGGAAAAGGGATCACGAACACTTGAGGTCATATGAGAAGGGGTGAGGAAATCACTTGAGGGAGACTTAAGATGATGAACAAGAGGAAAAGACGAAGGGGAGAGGGAAAAATTATATTGAACGAGTCTTTCTTCCTCCAAATCATAATCGAAAGGCTCACGTGATTTGATTATAGAATCATAAGGAAGGTAGGTGGGAGGCTTATTGATTTCATTGTTATTAGCAATAAAGATCGATTCTCCCCTAAAAGGAGAATCAAATCCTTCCAACTGCCCCTCCTCAAGCAAAGGAAAATAATAATCCTACATCCCAAGGGTATCGATGGATATGTCATCATAAATAATACCTGAGAGAGAGGGGATACCACTTTCAACCGCCTCTTCCCTATCGGTGTCATAAATGGGAGAATAATCAAATTGAGGACCAACAATTTTCCATTTACCCTTTTCAATGTGGAAATAATCTTCAATGTCATCTTTCAAGGGGCTAATGGGATCACCTTCCTCAAGGTTCTCAAAAAGAGATTCATCGAGAGTAATATCCTCGAGAAAGGTAAGGTGAGTGATTACATCCATATACTCCGATCTATGTGTAATTTTCATATAGGTACCAATCACCTATCTTTGTCTGCTCACTAAGGTGTAGAATTCTCTTAATATCAGGTCCAATTCTAGGTTCAACATCACTATTGATCAGGCAAGAAACTAAATGTGAATTCATTGGTATTCTTCCGCACCAGGGAAGTCCAATGAATCACAGACTGTGAATTTTCCCGATCATCTAGTTTTTGTAGTGGAAATTGAAATATGTCTGATTGGTGAAATAGAAACAAGTAAACCAAAACTGAAGCATGCTTGAAGACTCATTTAGTAGAAAATTTGAGAAATTGTTGATGGATAACCTCTTCCAAGAATTCACTCTAATGAAATGTAATTTAAGGCTTTTCACTTGCTGTAAACACTGATAGAAAACCTATAATAGCTTCATCAACCGATTGATCGCTTTGATAGCCCAACAACTAGGAAACCATAGAAATGATCTGTTTTTTCATCTCCGGAAACATTGAGGATGAGTAAAGTGGGTTTGTTTTTGGCAATTGAACATCCATAGACATAAATGTCTCAAAAATTTTAGGTCTTTGAGGAAAAGTTAGGTTTTTGTAGAATTCCGTGAGGGAGTCTACAGAGAAGGGGTGCAGAGGGGGCTGAATTTTGTATTTGGAGCATCTAGAAAATGGATTCAGGAGTAACTGTAAATAAAATTGTTGAAATTTGGTACCGAAGGACAGGTGGTTCCCTAAGGCTTTGATCTTTGGCCTAGGGAAAAGTGTCCAAAAGAATTTAATTTTTCTCCTAAAGTAACTTTATAATTTTTTTATAAAGTTAAATCTAATTTAAAAGTGACTTAAGTGATAAAGTTACTAAAGTGACTTTATAAAGTTATAAAGTCAAATCTAATTTTAAAGTGACTTTAAGTGATAAAGTTATTAAAGTTAAAGTGACTTTAAATAAAGTCAATATAAAATTAGAAAGGAAAAAGTGACTTTGGAAATAAAAGACTAAGTGGGTCTTTATTAAAGTGGGGTGAATTAAAAAATAGAAAGTGAGATTTAAATGAGCATTTAATCTCAGCCCTAGATCTCAATCTATCTCAGCCATTGGATTTAGGGATTCCCAAAAGTCACTTAGGGTTAGGTTAAAGGAGGAAAATGAGGAAAAGGTCATTCATTCTTTCATGAGCAGATTGGGAGGAGAGCAAGAGAGCAAGGGAGATTTCTGGGCAGTGAGGAGAAGGAGGCAGCAGCTTGGCACACATTCCAAGGCAGCATTTCAGCAAGACATTTCAGCAGACAAGTGCAGCAGATTTAGCAAACAGCAGGCTGATTTTTTGCACGGTTTCCTAGGCAGGGAGGCCGTACAGCAAGGCCGTACAGCAGTATTTGGCACAAAAATCGAGGCAGCTAGTGGCTGTTCCGTACAGCTGAGTTTTGCAGCATTTTTGGCACGTTTTTCGAGGTCCGTACAGCAGCATTTATTGTTGTTTTGGCACAGATTTCAAGGTGGCCATACAGCTGCATTTATTGCAGATTTCTGGGCACGCAAATCGAGAAATCCGTACAGCATTTATTGCTGTTCCTGTTTTGCTGTTTGTGCGTTTTCCGAGGCGGTGGTTAAGCACGGAAAAAGAGATAATTTGTAAAAGTCTGTTTGCTGATTATTTATTTTGCTGAATATTTCTATCACTGTAAAAAGCATTTTTCCAGAAATAAGAAGGAGCTTTCGAACTGGTTTTCCCCAAGAGTTGTAGGGGGTTTTTCCAGGGTCACCTTGACCAAAAATACCGAGTTATGATGTGTTGAATGACTGTTTGTTACTGCTGTTATTTTATTTCTGCATTTTCAGCATTCTGAAAAATTTCCAGAATTTGTGTTTTCAGCAAATTTATTTTCCAGTTTATTAAATGTATGGATATGGGAAAGGGCATTTAATTATTTTGGAGTAATAATGTAATATTCCCAATTAGCCTTGCTAATTGGAATATTTCATTTTTGTTTAATTTTGCCGCTTTAGCTAGAAATAATAAATAAAGTGAGAAATAAGAGGGGTCACCTCACTTTAGTCACCTCACTTTATAAAATAAAGTGTTTTCCTAGTTGATTAACGTTATAACTTAGAGAGGGGGCCTTGGGGGTCCACATGGATATGAGGGAAGGCCTCACGCTGACCCAAGGGTAACTGCGCAGGCCAAGGAGAGTGAAGGACGCAGTCAAAGTTTTGGAGGGAGTTTAGCACTATAAAAGGTGGGGTTCTCACCTCATTTTGACATGCATGATTTGATATTGATTTGGAGAGCTAGACTTCTGTCAGCTTCAGCACGCCGGTTGTTTAGTCGGTCTGCAGCACTGTTTAGTGCAACCGAGTGTCTCCGGTCGGAGATCTCACCCTTAGCCTCGGGGGACTTCGAGTGCCTGCCCTGGTAAGGTTATTTCTGGTTTCACCCTTAGCTTCTGGGGACTTCGAGTGCCCGCCCTAGTAAGGTTATTTTCCTCGAGAACATCCCGCTTTCTGGAACAGAGAGTTAGCTTGGTGGAGACTGGAGAAGAAGCTTCCCTTCTTTGGCCGCAAGCAGATTCAGCGGTGCGTAACTGCTTCTTGTGGGGAGGGAAGGACGCAGCCTCGTATCCGAGAGGAAGGACGCCGTCTCGAGTGAACAAGAGACCGGTTTAGAGAGAGACGTTCAGGAGGCGAAGGACGCGTATTTGAAGACACACGACGCATCCAGACGGGATTAAAGATTCTGAGGGAGAGGCTGCAGATTCAGTTCCGCAGGTGATCCAGAGACAGTACGAGATCCAACTATTTAGGTGGATATCCGAGAGATATCGCGCAACAAAAGAGATCCGAAGAGACACATCGGCATCCGCCTTGAAGTCGCGCATCCGAGGAGATATTGCGATCCAAAGACAGATCCCGAAGGGCGCCAGATCCCACCCTCGAGGACGCAGATCCTGGAGGGATAGGACGCCAGACCGGATTGGAGGCTTCAGATCCAGTAGATCAGAGCATATAGGACGCAGATCCATCAGGGAGGACGCTGATCGGGTGAGCAGGATCATGTGAGTGGGGCTTGACAGCGTTTTCCAGCATTACTAGTCTTGAGGAGCTGATCCATTCATCTGGAGGTTTTTGTGGCCAGCATTCCATTTGTTTCTGCGCTGTCACTAGCAGAGACAGCGTTTTTATTGGTGAGGGTTCGGAGGACTGAAATCAGCCATCTTCTAGTCTTCAGCTCATAGTTCCATTGCAGTCCAGCAGCAGTTCTTCATAGCAGCTCTTCAGCCAGCTAGGACGCTGTCCTTATTTGCAGCCATCATTTGTTCTGAGAGGGTCTCCACTTGCCTAGGGCAAGGATAGGTGCACTCATTCTGATTATCTTGTACTCCTCTCTATGTACTTTCAGATTAATAAAATGGCTCAGTTTTCTGGTATTCTATGTGTCATTATTCAGTGATCTGATTCAGCATTGCATATTCTATATCTGTTTGGCAAATTTCTGTTTATTACTGGTTATCTCCCTTTGGGGATATTACAGTGGTATCAGAGCATAATTCTGGCTCAGCCTGTGGTCTATGACATCAGAAAAGAAATCATACAGAGCAATAGCAGTTGCAATTCCAGAAACGCAGTTGGAAAAAGGGCCAAAATAAAAAGGGTCAAATTTTGAAGTTTGGAATTAGGAAAAACGTTTTCTGGGTTTTTCTGGGTTTTGGACAAGGATCACTTTCCCAAATTCCTGGAATTTTCTGAATAGTTTTCAGTGGGTAAATCGGAGGTTGAAGTTAAGCAGCGGTATGGTTTCGCAGCAGCCGTGCAGTTTCTGAGGAGCCTGTAGGCACCTAGCAGAAAATACCAATGGCAGGAGATGTGAGTCCAGCTCGATGGGCAGCCGTTTTTGCAGAGTGGCAGGGCTTAGGACAAGCATTCATGGATACTCTTCCCTTTGAGCGCTATCTCCAGTATCGATGCGGCATCAAACCCCCTGAGCAGCACCAGCACAAGGGGCACGGATACCACCGTGATGACCACCGCGCAGCTGATAGATTTCATTTGCCCAGGTTTGATGGCTCATCAAACAGTTCGGCAAAGTCCTGGGTGGAGAAGCTGGACATCTATTTCCAGCTTAACCAGATGACGCAGTCAGAGGCCATTAAGGTGGCAACATTGCATCTGGATGGTGAGGCCCAGGATTGGTGGTTCCATGGGATGGCGACACTCGGGCATTCTACAGTGACGACATATGCCGAGTTTACACGGAGTGTGGTAGAGCGCTTTGACAGGAGAGATCCGGAGCAGTATTTTGTTGAGCTAACCAAGCTCAAACAGACTGGGAGTGCAGAGACATACATTTCAGACTTCTTGAGGATTTCGGTGATGGTACCTGATTTATCTGCAGCTCTGATGGTTTACATGTTTGTGGAGGGGCTGTCAGAGCCACTTCGTGGCCTAGTCCGATCGAACAGACCGGCTACCCTTCAGGATGCCATCAGCAGGACTAGGGACTTACAGGATGTCTTACCCAGGACCCGGACACCTTATCCCCAGAGGCAGGCCTTCCAGCCTAAGGGTAAGGACACGACGAATCCTGGACGAGGGCAGTTTGATGATGAGGTCAGGAGAGAGCTGAGGAGGAAGCGGTTGTGCTTCACTTGCCAGGAGCCATGGGCACCAGGACACAGGTGTGCGACAGGGAAGGCACACTTCATTGAGGTCTTCTACGAGAGCAGTGGAGAAGAGGATGAGGGAACACAGGGTTGCAGGGAGTCCGAGGTTACACCTAGTGTGATACAGGATTCACCCTCATTGGAGACCTCCTTGGCCATGTCGGTTGACGTGGTAGAGGAGAAGGTAGAGCCTACCTCAGTAGAGCCATCCATTGAGGTGATGACCGGAGTCGCGTCCGAGTCTTCGGGTGGTAGCAGCACACAGATGGGTGCAGTATCAGGAGATATATCCATTATCGATGAGACACTAGGAGATATAGAGGTATTGGATGATGGTCGTAGACAGCGGTATCATCGGCTTCGGACGGACCTTCGAGTTTTGAGGGAGAAGGCCGCGTCAGTACGAGAGACCATTTTGTTGCAGGATCAGGAGCTGGAGGGTATGAGAGCGACTTGTGCCAAGTCGGCGGCCAAGTTGGTCTTCATTGGGGAACAACTGGATTCCCTGATGGTACAACCCGAGAGCACATTGCAGCATCAGATCATTCCCCTTCAGGTATGCATGGATGGGCCTAGCAGTGTTGTTGGGTCATCTCTTCCCGTTGGAGAAAGAGAGGCAGAGCCACCTAGTCAGGTCTCATATGTTGACGTGGATAGTGGTATGAGGCGATCAGAGTTGCACAGGGTACAGCAGCCACGAGTTGAGGTTGGATGGCGAGAGATTTTAAGTTGGTACTCGGGGGAGCAGGCTATGGATGGAGGGGAGGTCTCAAGGAGAGATCTCACTAGAGATGCACTTCGACACACCCCAAAGTGATGATTTTTCCTCTCATGATGACAGAAGATGGGGACATTCTGATGGAGGAACATACATTGCACAGAAGCATTCTGAGCTACACACATCATGATGGGTGTCACTACCACCTTGTTTTGGATTTTTTAGATGGTGGTCTCATCGATCCTTGAGAAGTTTATATTTCAAAATCCCATGAAGTGCAAAATCAGCAATTTGATTTGGGAGGATGGTAGCCCTCATGGGAGGAGTACCAGGATGAGGAGAAGAGGGAGGCATCCACAAGTGATTGAGTGGATGGGGATGATGAGCAAGGAGCTAGGAGGCTACTTGCAGATCTGTGATACCAGGCAGCAAGAGGCTTGGCTGCGCTGGTTACTCTTGAGGGAGTTTGGCCATCACTTGTACTTGCAGATCTATGATACCGGGCAGCAGGAGGCTTGGCTGCGCTGGTTACTCTTGAAAGAGTTTGGCCATCACTTGGCAAACACTCTTCCTAAGAGTAGGAGGTTGGGGAAGAGAAGGATGGATACTTGCATCATTGAGCAGCATAGAGTATGGATGCATGGTGTTGATGTGTTACTCATATCATTCATTGTGTCTTCCTCACATGAGTTGCATGATGGAGGTATGGGGAGGCAACACAATTTCTTGTTGCTTTGCTGGGGAGAGCAAGGGCAGATTTGCCCCCACACTTTGCATGATGTTGCAGGAGGAGGAGATGGCACTATCTCCATGGTCTTTGATGGGGAAGCACTTCCATCTTGGGAGGTATTCCATATTTATTGCAACATTATTAGAGGAGTCTTTGACAAGGAGCATGTCAAAGAACAGAGTCTTGTACTGACAGGAACTCATTTGCATGAGCTCACAGCGTTGTCACCTTGGAGCAGAACATTATGGATGAAGTGTGCACAGCAAAGATATGGTGGATCTATAACCCATAGGACCCAGGATCACGTCATATTTGTTGCACAAAGAGGAGGGAATGATGATAGAGACATCTATGGCATGTTCTTCTTGACTTGGGTTTCCAAGCATGAGGAGGATTACCTTCTTGCACCACATGAGACCTTCAGCATTTCCTTCATTTTGCTCTTGATCATGTCTTCATTTGCTGATATAGATCAGATCCGTATGGGAGGCTTGATTGTGAGGGAGACACATGAGCTGAATGTGCCTTTGAGTATCTTCTGCACTACATGTTCTAATAGGAGCATGGGAGGAGGCATGGCCACCACTACTACATATGTGTTCTCTTTTGAGGTGGGCCATGAGATTGATATTCATCCATTGTGCAGCTATGGGCAAGTGTTTGGCCTTATGTTGTTGTCATATTCAGCCATTTACTATCCATTAGTAGACGTGATGAATCTTGTACATTGCTTGCCATGTAATTTTCTGAAGTTGCAGTGGATGAGACTACGTTGTATCCTTGTGAGAGATTGTTTGCATTATGTATCCTCAGGTAGAACTGTCAGCAAACATCTCATTAGGGTGATCCATGATGACCATGTCATATTCTTCATGGATGGGTTGTTTTGGGCCAGCTTGTTCTTCATTGATAGAGGAACCTTCTATGGTGGATTGTTTTTCACTTTGCCATTGGAGGGCAATGATTTTGCAGCCCAGGATCAGCATAGACTCTACACTTGTCATGAGTGGAGAGAAGGACAGCATGGGGTAAGCCATGATGCTTGCCAAGTTCATATTTTCAGCCCACCTTCATTACCAGAGCTTGAGGTGGAAGGAGATTTTCAGGAGTTGCCTTGTTGGGAGGTGGCTCATTTGGTCTGGATGATTGCTTGGAGATGGAGGATCCACAGGAGGGAGATATTCCTCATTATATTTTCGACTCCATGCCTTGATCGGAGAGAGGTGACGAGTTGGTTCACAGTTGATGGGCCAGCTTACACAGTCATAGATGCAGAGTAGCAGCGGTCATGGTCTTCAGTCATAGCCAGAGGCAGTGAGCAGTCCGAGCCATGGGACTTGGGCTATTATTGGCCATGGTGGCGATGGGACCCGGGCGGATTGTTGGTTGGCTGGTATCATGAGAAATCAGTTTGGGATCCTGGCATCGAGATATCCCTTCGTATCAGGGTGATGCAGGCGATAGAGAGGTTTCAGTGGGACCCAGCACATTTTGCAGTTTGCGCATTGGTGGTGGAGCATCAAATGGAGTGGTAGGTCACACTCCGTTACTTGCTTGAGAACAAGCAATTTTTTGCTTGATGAGGATGCTACTCTGGGAGAGCGAGCAGGGCGTACAAAGATCCATCACTTCAGTTGCTTGAGGACAAGCAACGTTTTGCCGGGGGAGACTGTAATATTCCCAATTAGCTTTGCTAATTGGAATATTTCATTTTTGTTTAATTTTGCCGCTTTAGCCAGAAATAATAAATAAAGTGAGAAATAAGAGGGGTCACCTCACTTTAGTCACCTCACTTTATAAAATAAAGTGTTTTTCCTAGTTGATTGACGTTATAACTTAGAGAGGGGCCTTGGGGGTCCACATGAGTAGGAGGGGAGGCCTCACGCTGACCCAAGGTTAACTGCGCAGGCCAAGGAGAGTGAAGGACGCAGTCAAGGTTTTGGAGGGAGTTTAGCACTATAAAAGGTGGGGTTCTCACCTCATTTTGGTATGCATGATTTGATATTGATATTGAGAGCTAGACTTCTGTCTGCTTCAGCACGCCGGTTGTTTAGTCGGTCTGCAGCACTGTTTAGTGCAACCGAGTGTCTCCGGTCGGAGATCTCACCCTTAGCCTCGGGGGACTTCGAGTGCCTGCCCTGGTAAGGTTATTTGGCATCACCCTTAGCCTCGGGGGACTTCGAGTGCCTGCCCTGGTAAGGTTATTTTCTGAGCATCATCCTTCA
The DNA here is from genome assembly GCA_034641835.2 of Pinus albicaulis. NCBI lineage: Eukaryota > Viridiplantae > Streptophyta > Pinopsida > Pinales > Pinaceae > Pinus > Pinus albicaulis. The sequence goes on along the minus strand of CM076577.1, from coordinate 270,798,511 downwards.
GTTTCAGTGGTGAGTAGCAGCAGTTTTCTGGTGGAGATTTGGAGAGGAGAAACCCCCTTCTTGTGACTGCGCAGATCCAGGAGGTAGGACGCTGATCCAGAGAGGGAAGGACGCAGATCCAGCAGGAGGACTCAGATCTGAACAGTGAGGACGCTGATCCAGCTGACCAAGGCAGAGAGGACGCAGATCTGAAGAGGTATTGGCAGATCCAGTCTTGGAGGACGCAGATCTGGAGAACTAGTAGCAGATCCAGCCTTGGAGGACGCAGATCTGAGGAGATATTGGCAGATCTAGCCTTGGAAGGTGCAGATCTGGAGAGATAGCATCAGATCCAGCCTTGGAGGATGCAGATCTGAGGAGATATTGGCAGATCCAACCTAGATCTGAAGAGATAGCAGCAGATCTGGCCTTGGAGGACGCAGATCTGGAGTGATAGGACGCAGATCTGGATAGGGAGGCTTCAGATCCAGCAGATCTGAGCATAGAGGACGCAGATCCAGTCAGGGAGGACGCTGATCTGATGAGCAGGGTCATGTGTGTGGGGCTTGACAGCGTTTTTCAGTGTTTCCAGCCTTGAGGAGCTGATCATTTCATCTGGAGGTTTTGTGGCCAGCATTTCATCTGTCTTCTGCGCTGTCACTGGCAGAGACAGCGTTTTTATTGGTGAGGGTTTGGAGGATTGAGATCAGCCATCTTTCTAGTTGCCAGCTCATAGTTCCAGTGCATTCCAGCAGCAGTTCTTCATAGCAGTTCTTCAGCCAGCTAGGACGCCGTCCTTATTTGCAGCCATTATTTGTTCTCGAGAGGTGGGTTTCACTCGCTCGTGCAAGGATAGGCACTATCCCGATTATCTTGTACCTCCTCACATTCTCGATTAATAAAATGGCTTGTGTCGTTTTCTATGTACTTGTTCCAAAGGATCCTGTCTCCAAGATTGCATTTTCTATATCCTATTCAACATATTTCCTCTGTAGTATTACCTGTTATTTCCCTTTGGGGATATTGCTGTGAAAAG